>JARJLU010017763.1:0-64888 GCA_030272975.1 Sparidentex hasta | reverse complement strand
TATATATTATACTACAGACATAATCTGGAATGTAAACATATTTCAATCACCAGTTGATATTTGAATCGAGAGCAAAGTCAGAGCAGCATCACATTTTAAAACTAACCAAGCGGTTACAGTGGTGATGATTTGTTGCATTAATGTTTCAACCTGTGTTAACATTGTCCTAAGTAATTTGCATAAACCATAATGACATTCAGCTTAGCATAAAAAAACTGGAGTAAGAAAAATTAAAACCGTTCTTCAGGTCAAAAGGTCCATTCAAATAGATTTCTGAGAAACAACTGTGCTTCAGAAAGATCTCGCACATGAACTTTAAGCCTTTAAGCTCTTTCAGATGTTAAGTCTTGTCAACAACACAGATTTACATTTCATGTTTTTACATCTGTTTCAAAAGATTAGTCAGATCCACTTTTAAAAAGTTTTAAACATATTCTACACTTTTTGAGATCCAAACCACATCAGAGGAAAACACCATTAAATCATGATGGGAGAGGTAAATAATGTGATGGTGCAGGTCTCACCTTTCCAGGCAGGTTTGGGGTAAAGCAGCTAATCCTTTACACATTTTCCGGCGCTTTCAGTTGCAGTAGTTCAGAGTGATTTCAGTCTTCCTGTTAGCCTCCTGTGAGTCCCTTTAGCTTTCTGACTCTGGCTTTCAGCGCAGGGGAGTTTTATGCAGACATCCTTTGGGCTCTGGGCCAACTTTAACAACCAATCAGATTGGAATGTGTATAGCATGGGCAGCGTGGCTGAGGAAGGGTGGGTGTTTTTTAGATGTAAGCGGCTATTTGCTTTGACGTTTCAATTAACCGCCGACAGATCCAGCACCAGTGTGCAGGATGCAGACCAGGACTATTTCCACTTAGTGTGGAAAAGTGCAAAGAATTGAAGGTTTACTATAAGAAACATGAACCTGTTTTTCTGCAAAACTTTCAGTCTTTCAACAATAGAACACAACTATTTCTGCTTTTTTTTTCCTTTAAAAAAAAAAATAAATAATAATGATAATAATGCTCCATAACTCACATTATATGGTCATTACAGAGACACAATATGGTCAGGAAAGTTTGATTTATTAATATCACACAGAGCTTTAGTCCAGACCACAGGAGCCACAACATGAAAACTACTACTTCAGTTATATAAATACAAACTTATAAACAGATCATTACAATCTTTTGACAGCAGTAACGTGGGAAGTGGACCGAAGAACTGCTCAAACTGCAAGGCAACCATGCAATGCTTCTATTTTTGAGCATGTTAAGGGCTTTTATTGGAAGTTTCGACCGTAGAGACAGCAATTGAGGGAATAAAGATGGGCAACAAAGGTTGCAGTTCATACACATTGTTGTCCCAACATTCCCAATAAGTTGATTGTCAGCGGCCCCCAAAACAACATATATCACCGCTTCTAAAAGTGTATGACAGTTGCAGTGTAACACCAACACATGTACCAGACCTTCCTTTTACAGCCATAGTTTATTGGGTAGGTTTAGGAAAGAAAATGATTTGGTTAGGTTTCGGAAAACATAGTGATTGCAAACATCTTTACCCGACTTCCTCCTTTGCAGCCCTAATAAATACGGCAAGCTTTGCCACACGTCATGACTTTTTTTTTTGTCATATCGCTGTACTGTTCACGCTACACAACTTTTCTGTCTCTTACTGGGACTCTTACAGCTATTGTGGTTTGCTCACTCACCAGCTATGCAACATAACTAATACATAACATAATAAGTATGTGATGTAAATGTGACCTCAGTAACTGTAGTCACATATGTAAGAAATTTATTTCAATCCAAATCCAAGTAGTTTTTTTGCCTAAATCTAACCAAGTTTTGAACGCACAGGGATTGTCCTGGTGTCCGTCACTGGTTCACAGCGCTGCCATTTTGCTTTGGGAATGGTGAAAAACATTGTTTAATGAGTCACTTGGAATCAAACTATTTAGTTGTTAATTAACAGCAGAAAGACCAAGACATAATGTTTTGTTATCCTGATCTTGATTCTCTCTCTTTTACTGAATTTTATACTCACACAACGCAGGGAGTTCACAGCTTAGCAACTTCGTCAACGTCAACTTCCTTTGAATTGAATTTCATCATTTAAAAACTGCTGTATAAAGTGTGTAGACATGTGTAGTTTTAATAAAATCAAAGCACATAGGTGTAATGTAATGTTGACTCATGATATGCGACAGTTGTTCCACTAAAACAAGCAAAGCAGTCAATGCTTCTTCATCAGGAGTGCTCAGGTTTTATGATTAGCCCATAGCTTGGCAGTATAAGATTAGTTGGATAACTTGCGTTACACAACCAAGTCCAAGATAAAAATTAGACATTTGTCCAGTTTCTATGGTGATCACGGCACTAATCTGTATTATTGGAAAGGACTTTTTAAGTATCAAGAATGAGAAAGCTTTTACATCAACTTTCTTAAACTCAAGAGAGATGAGTCACTGTGTTGTAAGTGTTCCACCACAGGCGCACAATTCGGCAGAATTACAAACCTGCAGCCACTGTTCATAGGCAAATACAAATACACTGATCCAGTTCAAGAAATGACAATGACAGTGAGTATAATCCATGTAGCAGTTATTATTGAACAAACAAATTAACATTACATAAATGTAATTTGTAGGAGAAATGACTGCAAAGTAAGACTTCATGTTTTTTACTCGGGACACATTCTGATTAAATGAAAAAAATCAACAAAGAAATTGTATTAACAAACAAACAAGCAAACTTGAGCTGCGTCATCTGGACTCAGGAGCTTATACTTTCCTGTGTGAGAGCTGATGTAGCCCCATCTAACATAGCTCAGCGGGTTAAACAGCAGATTCATCTTATCAATGATTTGTCTTTGAAGAACAATTCCAAGATCCAACCGAGATACTTGGTGTGCTTAGTGAGGTTACTATTTTAAAAAAATAAATCCACGCCAACTCTTGATTCAATAATACAAGATTCAGCTAATGTAATGCTTAATACAATTCAGTATGATAAAAGTGCAACTTGTGTAGATACAGATTCATTATCAGTACGGATGCAGAGAACGGCCATGGATTTTTCTTCTTTTTTATGCACTGTTATCTTGTAGTAATGACTTATTATCTGGTTATCTCGCTATAACAAAGATTGTTTTCTCGTGATAATGAATGAATTAATACTGTGTCCCGTAATATTAAATTAATTAATAAACATTTAATTACATTTAACATTACATTGCTAAGTTAACGTTAGCCTACATTTACGTTACCTTAGCTGAAGCAGCCGGATAGATGGGAGTTTGTCAGCATCTCATCTGCTAACCAGTAGCCCCTAAACAAACCCAGTCAAGTAAACAGACTAAAGTAAAGTGTATCTTACCGGTAGGCTACAGCTACAGCCGACGACGGAAGCCATCCGTGGCAACTCTTGTAGGTTGAAATTAAGACGAACACATTATTAATTAGTTCATTATCATGAGAAAACAATCTTTGCTGTATGGAGATAACGAAATGAATTAATTTGTTATCACGAGAAAACAATCTTTGTTATATCGAGATACGAGATAATAAGTCATTATCACAAGATAACAGTGCATAAAAAAGAAGAAAGCTACATGGCCATTCTCGGCTTCCATATATCAGATTGAAATAACAGCGTGAAATTACTAGTAATATACTTAACATGTAATATTTTTGTAGAGATACAAAAGAACAACATTTTTTATCATATACATATATATATATATATATATAATTGAATAAGGTACAAATGTATTGCTGTATTGATATCGATGCCTTACTAACTGCTGTTACTTTAGTTACTGCTGAGTAACTTTAGGACTTGAGTGGGCTTTTTTCGTTTGGGTAATTGATTTATACACATGCAGTGAAGAACCAGCACAGGACATTGAAAGTAAACAATCCTCAAAGTCTTCCTATTAGGAGCCCCATGAGATGAATGTCCAGATATATGAGCCAGAACAGCCCTGGAAAATTCTAATTTCACACAGTTTAACGCTACAAACAAATAAATAAACAGTGCTTGTTCCAAAGGACACTCAGATGGCTGAAAATGGAGACTTGAGCCCCTCAAATGAGTCTGCAGCATTCTTCGAGCCGGAGGCTACCAAAGGGTTCTGTTTATTGGCCTGGCTACGTGCTCAGAAAACAGAGGTTTCAGTTCCATGTTATTAACGCCTTTGTTGCAGCCAGACAATAGAGGCCTGTCAGTTACATAAGCGCAGCACTTATTGAAATTGACTTGTCTTGAATTGGCTGTCTTTGTATCAGTGTTTTTATTTCAGGGCCAATAACAAAACCAGATGCCAAGGTGTTTGATTCCATGTTTTCTTATTCTGCCAGAAAACTCAAAAACTTACACATGTCCGCAGAAAAAAAAAAAAAAAAAAAAAAGTATGACTTTGTGTTTACTGTACAAGCTTGTACTTCAGTCTTCAGCCAGGTGAGCAGCCAGGTGAGATCACCTGAAAGAGTCTATTCCTACTTATTTAAATGCACTACAAGGACTGGCACACCACATTGCGGTCAACATTCAATTAGAAACTTACTGATGTTCTTACTGATGTTACAGTGATGAGACTGGCCATTTCTGTGCAATAAAGTAATTGCTCTTCGTGCCTGCCACCAGCTCAGATTCAGACTATGGGCAGAGTGCTGAGGACGAGTTAAGGAGTCTCACAGCCTGAGGAAAGAAGCTGCTCTGTAGTCTGGTGTCATAGCACTGAAGCAAAGTTTCTTTTGTTAAACCATTAACGCCTTTTGTCCATAGGGGCAGCAACAAACAATGACAGTTCCTTGAAGTTGCTTAAATAAAACAACTTCCAAGATTTACTTTAGCAGAAAAGTGATTTGTTCTATACTGCTTTTTCGATTCTGAAGGAGCAGAATGCACAGTAACGCAACTACTATGAGATTAAACAGGAAAAGTTAAATGAGGGTTTATCCCCTGAAGGCTGTAAACAACAACTATTTGTGTTTATCTATGACAGTACATCTTCAGTATCGCCTGCACAGACAATGCAGGCACACAAAGCAACACAGGAGGTTTGCTTTCATCAGAGAAGCCAAAGTTCAGGGAGGGACGGCCCTTTGAGTGGATGTGTACTTAGGCCAACGGCATTAGCTGCGCCACTGTTCAAATAAACTGCCACCAGTTGGCATGCATGTGCTTTGTTTACCACACTGGCAGAAGATCTGTGCTGTATTTATGGATATAAAGGCCATCTGTGAGCTCAGACAACACCAAAAAACTGTATTTTTGAAAGGTAATGGTAAGCAACTGTTTAAATGTACTTTATGAAAAGGCAGTTGAGTTGATGCAATTAACAAGGGCTCACTCTATATGTAATATGCATTAAGAATTAATTATGCAGTATCTTTAGATGCTGCACTGGGCCTGTTTGCAAGTTTTTCAAGCTCTCCGTTTCACAGCCACTGAAGCTGAACATATTGTAATTATGGGACTTGATGAAAGTGCTCATGTAGGAGCTTTTCTTGATGAATACAAATGACAGAATCTACTTTAATATTCAAAGCCATGACAGATGTTATGCCGCCAGAGTCGACTGAATAGCCGTATTTAGGTTATCTCATCATGAGGGATGTCATGTTGTACTTGTGCACAGCAACACCAGGTTCAGGTTCACTGGCACGACCTGTTAACGACAACAATTAGCCCTTTGAATTCAGATGAGCAGCCACTCATCACTCCGCGTCCACATTATCAGCATCACAATCATTATTTTCTATAGAGCTATCATCATTTTTTTTTTTTTTTTTTTTATCATCTGAGCATGGTATTTACCATGATTGCTGTCTGCCACGGAAGAAAATTAGGCTTCATAGTTGCCAGATGCTTTTTTTGCCAAACAGGAAAGTATGTGTAAGTGCCTGACATTAGTCCAAAAATACGAGCGAGTGCCAATCCTGGACTAATCTCTCAGTATTGTTATGACTTCTTGGCTCAGATTATACAGATAGCAGACAGTTCTCCTGACATTTCACTCACGTCCCTCTGGTTAAAGGTCAGCAATACGAGCACTGAGATAAACACACTGCAAACCGAGGGTGCTCTGGAGGAGAATGTGTGTGTGTGTTCGTGTGTGTGAATTGGAGGAAAAAGAGTCTCATGGTGATGTCAGCAGGTCAGCAGCAGGGGTTCTGTGGTAAATAGAGAATAAGGCCTTATTGTTGCCATTTCCTCTGCTGAACTCAGATCAGCCCTAAATCTTGAACACCTGATGCTCAAGGCTAGAGTATTTTGGCCAGTACACTATGGAAGTAATGTCCTCGTTATTCGCTCCTGTTGGCAAAACACAATGTTCAGTGTCTCCAGAATAAAATGCTGGCATTGCAAGTTTGTACAGACCTTTGATATGTTCAAATTGGAACACGTTGACATTTCTATATTACTAAGGATATAATGGCCTGGTTACAGCCGGGTGACACAGCTGCCAAGTCAGAGACCACTGTACAAGACGGTGTTTAAACATCAAGCATGAAACCACTGAATACTTCTAACAAGACGTCAGAACATTTTCCAGCTGTGTTAGCAGCGACAGAGTCAGACAAGACATAATCTTTACCTAATCCTAATTGATTTTTGTGCCTAAACCTAACCAGACCATGTGTGCAGTGTTGTCACAACAGAGACTGAACATTTAACATAAAGAAACATACAGTTGCAACATTTGCAGAGACATTTATTCTGGCAGTGTCTTGCTTCTCTGTACAGCCCTCAATAACTAAAAGCCCTGTTGTTTGGAAATTGAATTTCATAAGATGGCATTCATTTCTGCTAATTGTTGCATTCTACATGTTGCCTTTGGCCCATTCATTGCCAGTCTACAGGGCAAGATCTATGGGGTTTGCACAACAATGTGTCTGTGTTTCAATAAGCTTCCTTTCTACTGAAATCAGGCTGCATCGTCTGCATAGATGACGTTTACGAGTAGAACACCCAATTTCAACCGTAGGGCTGCATGATTCACATGGGACCCAATGGAAGTCTTAAAATCTAATTGGGGCTGTTTAATCAACAATCATGGAGAACATGAATGGGATAACAATTCAGGTTATGTGGCACCTCTTTGTAAACAGCCCTCTATTTCTTTTGCAGCTTCCTCTAGTTCATCATGACTATAGTATTCCCTTGAAGACAGCCCTGGAAAAAGGACAGCTAATAGGTTAAGATAAGGAGTTTCTCGCAGGCATACAACAGGAGAAACCACAAAATGAACATGAACAAAAAAAAACCCCATCAGCGGCTGCTTTGCGAGTGGGCGCATGGCGTGACGGGTCAGGGACAGGTCACAGGAGTCGCACTTCCACAGCGCCACTCACTGCTGAAAGTGAGACGCATCAAAAACCGTGGCAACTAAACAGCCATGTGTGAATACCTTTCAGGTTTGTAATTTACATTAAATTATGGGACATCATTGAAATCAACTCCAACGCGTTCATTCGTTGTATTATTGTCAAAAAATAAAACAGATTCAGTGCGTGTGTTTCAGTTAACCTCCCAACAAACAGGAAATGACATAACCATCCCACGAACTGAGATAACTATGGCACTTGTCTATACTGAGTGCTTATGGCACATGCCTGCATGATGACGGAGAAGGAGGTCATCGCTGGTCAACATCTGACATATTGCGTTAGGTCCATGACACTGATCATTTTTGACATGATGAGCTTCACTGGTGCAAACCTCTGTTCTCGTTTCTTGCTGAGGCGGCCATGCTGCACCTCAGGCATGAGGCAGGCTGATTAAAGAGGTGTCCAGTTTCTCAGTGCTCTGTCCACAGGCCGGCGAGAGGAAATTAAATCGCTTTTCCCACAGCACCATTAATTGTTTTCGTTAAGTTGTTTATTTGGGAAGGCTTTTCCGGTGAATCTGAAGCTTACACAGGGGCAGAGAAGAGCGACAGAGACTGTTTTCTCTTGAATTATCACGGATTTGTCGGTTACGGAGTCGTGGCATGAACACTGAGGGGAGAGATCAGGGGATAAATAATGATGCCTTCGTTATCATTCCTGCCTTGGAGAAATAAATGAAAATGATAAAATGGATTTTCCGTTGGAGCGGTCAGCCCTTAATGTTAACAATGATTCTATTGCTGGCCTGCATTTTATGTAACAAGGATTACACCAGCTAACCAAATAAAAGTTATGATTCACAATGTCACAGTAAACCCCATACACCTTTTGCAGTTGTATGTCCGCTTTCATAAATTTACAATTTACATTTAAGAATTACAGCTTACAACACTTGTCCGAATGCATAAGTTATCATTTTGACAGCTAAGAAACCTCCACATTTATATCTAATCAGATAAACTTCAAATTTAAAACAACCGGCTTCAGGCTTGAATGAAATGGCTTTTGATAACCACTAAAGATGTTTGGTTTTCAGAGGCCTTAGAATTGATGGTGTAACAGAACGCCAATCCAAACAGGACAGCGAAAGCCAAGATATTGAAAACAGCAACAGTTGGAGATGATCGTTCTGCTGTGGGTGCTTTGTGTGCAGTCAGTAAACAGATGAGCGTTAGTCACATGGTGGAAAGCCTCAACAGCCTGTTGCCTATGGAGCTCATGTACAGTATGTTTATCTTGCTCACATTAAAGAGGGGTTAATGCACCAAGGGGCACTTTGAGACTGAGTCTGATCTGGTGGCTGTCTGACAGTTAAATGATGTAGGCCTGTGCTGTGCATGTTACTATGGAAAGTATGCTCCTTAACATGAGACCATCGGTCCAGTCACAGGTCTCAGTGGTTCCTCTTTACAACAAAAACCATGACATTAAAACCATACAGTATGTTATTGCAATTAGGGCTGCAGCTATCAAATATTTTCATTCTGCCAATTATCCAATTGCTTAATCGAGAAATCTAATAAAACATAATTTTGCTTTATTATACAACAATACCAAATAATGCATACCGAAAATGACAGGCCTGTTGAATAGACCAAGCACTTGGCTTTTATTCCTGAAAAACAACATACAGGTATTTATTTCAACTATTCCTAACAATGGGAGTGAAGGTGTGTGTTTGTTTGTGTGTGCTGCGTGTGTGAGAGGAAGTGACAGAGACAAGATGTGTGTGTGTGTGTGGGGAAAGGAGTTTTTTGGTGTAGACTATCACTCTCTTGCAATTTAAAACAAATTAGTTTCCACATCTTAACATGATATCTCGTTCTGACAAGCGATGGTAGGCTACATTAAATTAGCTAACATCACTGTTTACGTTAGCTTGTGTTGATGATGCTTGGTGAGCTGGTGTTAACAGCTGGATGCTTTTGGTTCAGATGTTGAATCACTGTTGACATGATGTTGTGGTACACCAGTTCTGCTTTACAGTAGACACATTGCGATCTTTGTGATCTTCTTTTTTAAGTATGTAGTATAAAAATGATCCTAAACTTTGGACAGTCTGTCTTTTATGGACGGTTTCTTGGCTCTCTGCCATCGCGCCAACTCAATTCTGAACGAAGTGGTGTATGTCCACAGTAACGGTCAGTGTGGAAAAATGATGCATGAGCAAAGCAGGCCACATAATGTGGGTGATCTGAATTAAAGGAAGCCTCGATGAAGAGATTTTGCTTTGACCATTTTTTGTAATCAAATTATTTGTGTTACTCGAGTAATCGTTTCAGCTCTGATTACAATATATCTTAATGTCCTGAAGTCAACGTTATGTATTATTTTCTTGTTTTGTGCAATTTGGTGCCCCCTACTGTTCCTGAGCACAACACAACAGTTTTAAATACAGATTATCAGACAAAAAGTAACCAGCATTTCCAATTTAGCGACTTTGTCGCTATATATAAGTATATACGTTTTCAGACCCCTCTAGCAACTGTTTTAAAAAAAAAATCAACTAGCAACAAATCTAGTGTATTATAGCAAACTTTTAGAGACTCTGACGTGAAAGCAAGTATCATTCTTACACTTCTCGGGGAGCAGCAGGCGGCCTAGTCCTCGCACAGCAGTCCCTCCCAGCTGCAGTTAGAGCAGGAGATGTTCAGCCCTCAGCGTCCATACTGCGAATTGTACATGCGCAAAGCCGCCGCTGACTGATGTAACTGTAAAATTTTCTTTGTTTAAAATAAATGAATACATCTAAAATAAGTTAATTTGTAGTTATCTGGTTAAACATTTGTATATTACATATTTACATACATACATACATACATACATACATACAAACATACATACATATTTTTATTCACTTTTTGTCTCTCCAACAACATTATTCTTCTCTCCCACAGCGTCCATTATGATTCACTACACATGGCCAATGTCCAGTGGACCTCTAACCTGTCTGCCATACAACAACTTGCAAGGGGAGAACCCTAAGCCTGTGGTACCTCACTGAATACAAACAAAATGAAAGGCAACTACTTATCCCAGTCTTTGCCAGTATCAACACATTTCCTCAACGTTTATTTCAGTGTACCATTAAAACATTCAACAAGACCATCTGTTTCTGGGTGGTGTGGCGTTGTTCTTATCCCTTTTGCACCAAGTTGGGAACACAATGACTTCATTAGATGTTAGATGAAGCTCGCTCCTTGATCGGATAAGATCTCTTCAGGGATGCCAACTCTAGAGAATAACTCCACTAAACATCAAACTATATGTTTGACCTGAATGGAGCACAGTGGATATTCCCAGCTTGGTATAATCCTGGCCAATAGAAGTGCTGAGCAATGTAGTTATAGGTCTTAGCCTGTCCTAGATGCCCTGGCCAAGGAACAGTATGAACCAAATGCAGGATTACTTGCTGATACTCTTTTACAATAACCAGCCTGGTTTCTCGATGTCTGCCAAATACAAAAGGTTGTCCTTTATGATGAAGGGATTCCCAATTACCCTTTTTAGCCCCCCGTGCATGCTTTTTGCACCCTCTCTCTTTCACACACCTCCACATCCTGACTCTGAATTTTTGGGGGAATTTACCATTGGGGTTTGATGAGGGGAGTTACAGGAAGAACAGGTTACGAACATTTAGCTTTGTCATAATTTCTGTTTTTCTCCTGATGACGTTGCCTTTTTGAACGTCCCCCCTTCATATAAACTATTATTTGCATCTGGGAAGGGTTCTAAACCTTTGGTTACAGAGCGTGTAACTACAGCACAGGAGTATGCTACAGAGATTTGCTGGACCGTGATACTTATGAGGCTAGAGACGTGGTTCCATTTCACAATAATTCATTTTTTATTTTATACAAACACCACAATAATAAAAGGCCAAAAACACAACAAAGGCAGTTATAGAGGGGGAGGAATGGTCGAAGCTGAGGTTTACCTGCAGGAGTCACCAGGAGTGAGGTATCCAAGGGAGAGTCGCCCCAGTCACACATGCACACACCTCCACGCACACACCACCACACAAACACACACGGGGAGGGTTACACCAGGGGTCGACACACAGCACACAATAAGGGGACACCACCACCGATGGACACCAACCACCGCCACCTTTAGGCTCTCAGCTTCTGCACAGAGAGGGGACAAACACGACAATTAGTCAGCCAAAGTAGTGCAAGAATACAATTAATATGACAACACAAACAAAACAGAGCGTCACTTGGGATTAAGCAGCCAGGTGGGAGTAAATAAGAAATTAACAACAAACAAAATAGAATAAAGAAAATAAGTGGAATCAACTCCAATAATAGTGGCAGCAAACCTAGTAGGAGCAAATAAGAAATTAACAAAAAACAAACTAGGATAACAGAAGATAACAGAATCAGCTCTAGTGGCAGCAAGCCAGCTGGCAATTTAACAGCCCCACAGATCGCCCCCGCAGCACCAAATGGCCGACACCGAAATAAATGGCAAAGCCACAATGAACAAAAATAATATGCGAAACAAGGGTAAGCAAAGCAGCAGCGTAGGGACAAATGTGCCAGACAGGCGTAGCTGCTACGTTGCTAGCTGCTGAATGCTAGAGGCCGGATGCACTGACAGGTGGTCCCGATCCGGCCGTGCCTACGAGCTCGGAGAGGGGAACAGATGAATGTCTAGGAAGCTTAGTCTGTCAGACGGGCCAATTCCTAAAACGAAACACAGCCAATTAGCTTAAACACCGCACATAAGGCTGCGGCGCGCGGCATAAAGCCATCTCCCCAATGATCCATAGTGGCTGTGAAGGCATCCTCTTCCTCCTGAAGTCGATCACCATCTCTCTGGTCTTGTTGACATTCAGCCTGAGATGATTCTGTTGAGACTAATCTACAAAGCCATCTACCAACAACCTCTACTCACCCTCCTCTTTTATACATCCGACAACAGCCGAGACATCAGAAAACTTCTGCAGATGACATGACTCTGAGTTGTGCTGAAAGTCAGTGGTGTAAAAGGCGAAGAGGAAGGGAGAAAGCACAGTTCTCTGTGGAGCTCCTGTATCACTGACCACCACATCAGACAGGACACTGCTGTGGCCTACCTGTCAAGTAGTCAGTAATCCCGGAGATCATTGTGTCGTCAACACCCATCACCTTCATCAGCTTCTCACCCAGTAGTAGGGGTTGAATGGTGTTGAAAGCACTGGTCACCACAGCATCAACTGACGGGGGATGTAAACAGTAATAACAATGGTAGACATGAACTCCCTCGGTACATACTACGAGCTCATACCCACAGCCAGTTAATATGTCCAGGATTGTACCACCTCTTACTCACATAAATTGCGAGCCCACCAGCCTTCTTCCTCTGACTTTTGGAATAGTCTCTGTCTCCCCGTACCAAACCCTTTAGCAAACCATTCAAAGTAGCTCTCCAGATCTTCTCCCCCTTTAAAGTCAGGTACTGTGGGGTCACCAACACTGTAACCTTAGATTCTGGTTGGTGGAGCAGCCTGCTGTTGATGCTGAGTCGGCAGCTGTTGTGATGATAAGACAGGCTCAGGAACTAGGAGCTGAGGACATTTTTCAGCTTTTTCATCTGTTAGCAGAAGTGTGGGGGTTTCAGCTTGCAGCCTTGGAACACCAGCAGGCTCAAAAAAGGGAATTATATTGGACAGGCTGTTTAAAATGTTCTTCTGATGACCAGTCCTTTGCTACCACTTTACTTCTTAGCTGCTTAATCTGTTCAAAAAGTATTGCCTCAGTTGGTCTAGACCAACGCATAAACTTTATAATTTCTCCAAAAATCAATGGTGCAGAGAGTTCCTCGCAGCGTTGCAGCATGGGCCGTATTTACTTTTGGCCTTATCACTGGTTCTTCATCGGCTATGGCTCCATCAGGGGGTGGCTCAAATTCCTTTGTCCTTTCAGGATTTCGTTCCTCCATGTTTTTTGTTTTGTCTGGTTACACGCGCTCTTCCACGTCCTACACCTCTCATTTAGTCAGTGCTTTGACAGGCGTATTAATAGCCCACCGCTGCCACGAATTGTCATAAGGTGATGTGCAGCAAAGCATGGTGGAAGATAAAACATCACACTGGTTGCGCTGGAACAAAAAAAAATAGGAAGACTTATTTATAGTCTGAAAAACAAACGAAGAAACAAACATTTCTTACTGAGCCTCAGACCGCTTTGGTCGCTCTTTTCCCAAGAAAAACTAAACTCCTCCCCAGTTCAACTGGCCTATCAGGGCGGATCTCTAATGGAGAGTTGAAAAGGTTTACAACGCACAGACATGGTTTTCTTTCACTCGCTCACACTAACAAGTTCTAAATTCATTCGTCCTTAGACTAAGATACCTACTGCACATTCACAACAAACAAATGATTTGTACTTTATTCAATTATTTATCTTATTTAACCCGTCATGACATCACACATTCATCATCCAGCTGAAACTGAGAACACGCCATTTCATACTCCACATCAGCACAAGATGGCTACCACAAAGGACTCTAACTCTGACGGGTTATTTATTTTGGATTACTACAAGTCTTTTATATACATTTTGCGTAATCGACATTCTTTGTATTTAACAAATGTTAGTGGAAACATGATATAAATTTAAAAAAAGCAGAAAACTATGTGATTGTCTTTCCACCTTTCTCAGCAAAATGGGTGAGCAACTAGTGAGGGAGCTGCTGCTTCATCACAGCCCATTCTGTCGTTCTCTCCACATCAGTGAACTATAACCACTGTTCTTCCTCTCTGATGCTGTCATTTTTCCCAGACTGTCGACCTTTGCCACGTTGCATAACTTTTGCATTTTTCGAGGCTAACAAAAGATAAATGCATTGCAATTAAGGTTTTAACCTTGCATGAACTCTGTCAGGATAATTGCTGTCTAATCCTGCTTTGAAAATCCACATTTTTAAGGACTGTCCACTTCACATTCTAATTAGAAAAGTCGGCTTTTGATCCGGTGCGAATAAAGAAATGAGGCAGAGAGCCGTAAATTCTGAAAATCTGAACAAACACGTCATATTTCGGTGAGATTTCGGGAATGAATGAGCTTTCTGTCCTCTTTGAAACACATCTGAATCAATAGATGTGTTGCAAGGTGTGTGCCTGCTTTGTTATTGTGCAAACATCTGGTCTTGATTACCGAAGAATCTACAACAAGAAAATGTCAACACTGGCATTCTGGTAGAACACATGCGATTAGATGTGGCAGATGTGCTGATGTGCTGTTCAGGATTGTCGAGGAGTTAAAAGTGACCATGAAAAAACACACTCCAAATGAAAAAAAAGATATGCTGATTGTCTCTCAAATCAATGTGGAGGCACAGAACACAATGTACTCTGGGAAAGGCTGAGACCAAGTGTTCAGGTCAGCCCGGGGGGGAAAAATATGAAAAACAAAAGTTGACATGAAATCCAAACCTGTATGTGCTTAGAGTGGATTTATGTGCAGTTACAGTCTACTGACGTTTCATCCAAAGTAAGCTCCATTACCTCATGTTGATACAGTGGACTGCTACGTGACATTTTTGAGTGTTCGACAGAACGTTTAGGAAAGTTATAAAGGAGGCAGATTATTTTAATTCCCAATTACATCACTTTCTTTAACTATATTGCTCAAATGTATTTGCCCTATTTAATCTTTGTCTCATTACTGGATTGTTGTTATTTTAGGGTATTTTAAGTTTTGTTACCCTCTTTTAAGTGCCTCGCTTTGCCATGTTCAGAGCTGTATGTATTCATACATAATGTAAATGGAGGGGGTTCTTGCATTTGTACCAGTATTTGTGCTTTAACCTAAGTAGTGGATGACCTACAAATATCCTTTGCTTAACAAGTATAAGTACTGATTCTGCAATACAAAAACACTCTGTTACAAGGGTTGTGTACCCTGCAAAGGAATTGGTGATGTGAGAGGAGGTTGTGCTTCACACATGTGTATTCGTTTTTGAGACTTTTTTGTAATCATTGTTTGTTTGTGAAATGTTGGATCATTGACTCAAGTTGCACATACAAATACATACTGAATAAAATCAGAATGGTTTACTTTTACCGTTAAGCAATCCTGTTGGTGCGATTTAATGTACTTGATTAAACTTATTTACTAGGATTGGATTCGACTTTTTTTCTATCTTCACTCCTGTGAATCAAGTCTTAGAGAGAGGAGAGGGAGGACAGAAGAGAGAGAGAGAGAGAGAGGGTCTCTAGTGAGTGCTGTGCTGGTGTCCTTACTCACTCTCTGACGTATCGTCTGATTATTTTCCAGGAAATTTTAGCAACAGGAAACCAATTGAATCTCACCCTTTCCTTCAGCAGGGAAACATTACAGTACACAACTCAACAAAATACATAGCAAACCATAAACACTACCAGTCATAAGTTTGGATACACCTTCTCATTTAATATTTTTTCTTTATTTTCATGACTATTTACATTGTAGATTCTCAATGAAGGCATCGAAACTATGAATGAACGCATATGGAATTATGTAGAAAACAAAAAAGTGTGAAAATAACTCAAAACATATTTTATATGTTAGATTCTTCAAAATATGTTTATATGTTAGATTCTTCAAAATGAAAAGACGACTGCATCTAAAACTCTGTCAGTGATTTTTATTACGGGCGCAGCCGTGTTACTTTTTTTCCCCAGAAAATGTCTGCTTCCTGTTTTCTCCCCTGTTGCCATGGTGAATTACAGTATCGGAGCTCCACTGATGATGGCTTTTTACTAGTCGTCAGGCACGAGCTCAACTCAGAGTTAACATACTCAGAGTCGACTTATCTAACTCAGATCAGCTGTTCTGCAACTGAAAAGTTGCCTTGTCAGGTGTGCTTTGTCAGGGTTCATTTGTGGAATTTCTTTTCTTTTTAATGGGGTTGGGACCATCAGTTGTGTTGTGCAGAAGTCAGGTTGGTACACAGCTGACAGCCCTATTTGACAACTGTTAGAATTCATATTATGGCAAGAACAGCTAAGTAAAGAAAAACAACAGTCCATCATTACTTTAAGAACTGACGTTCAGACAGTAGACCAGTAGAAATCTGTGCTTTGGTCTGATGAGTCCAAATTTGAGATCTTTGGTCCCACCCGCTGTGTCTTTGTGCGATGCAGAAAAGGTGAAGGATGGTCTCTACATGCATGGTTCCCACCGTGAAGCATGGAGCAGGAGGTGTGATGGTGTGGGGCTGCTTTGCTTGCGACACTGTTGGGGATTTATTCAAAATTGAAGGCAAACTGAACCTGCATGGCTACCACAGCATCCTGCAGCGACATGCCACCCCATCCAGTTTGCGTTTAATTGGACCATCATTTATTTTTTTAACAGGACAATAACGCCAAACGCACCTCCAGGCTGTGTAAGGGCTGTTTGACCAAGGAGAGTGATAGAATGATGTGCCAGATGACCTGGCCTCCACAGTCACCTGAGCTAAACCCAATCGAGATGGTTTGGGATGAAATGGACCGCAGAGTGAATGCAAAAGGGCCAACAAGTGCTCAGCATCTCTGGGAACAGATCAAAATGATCCAAAAAAGTACAGTACTTGATAAATATATTACTCCACTATTGCTTATGCTGTTATTTTTAAGGCTTCACTCGAAAGGATTTGGAAATACTTGAAATAAAACATGCACAGACGTGGGATCCCTGATCCTTCTTACAGTCTTGACACTTTCCAGAGCCAAGATTAAATCAATCATACAGAAACTTAAACTCCTACTCCCAACTAAAGGTGAAATGGTGCATCAAAAGCAGAAAGATGACGCAGATATTTAGTATGTGAAGCCTTTTTTTTTTTTTTTTTTTTCCGGGCCTGAGTGTAATCCTGAGAGGACAGAGGATGTGAACCCTGAGGAACTAAAAGTCACTAGATAGCACAGTTTTCCCTTTTCACAAGGGACCCACACCAGGAGATTTCCCACGCTTCCAGTGTAAAATTGTGTTGCTGTTGCGCTCCCTCCTCTCTTGCCCCTGCATATAACATTAGTCATGTCTCCTCTCCTCCTTTCTATCTGCTTTCCAACCACACTTCTCCTCCTTGATGTCTGCTCTGTTAAAGTACCATGAACACATTGTCTTTGTGCAGTAGGCATTACAGAGGACGCTCCATGGGTGGAAGACCACATCTGCCCCCCAAGCCACACTGAGGTGCGTCTGCGTCGGAGAGATGCACATGTCCAGTCCATGGGGAGGAACTGAGGAATGTGCACATCGGGTCATCTACTCCAGATCTGCTCTCGTCCTAACGACCACCGAGGGGGGTTGCGCCTCATCCTTAAGGAAGCATGAGGAACAATGTGTGTTCCCGGCACCTATTTTAAACTCAAGGTCACTGGTTCAGTACAGCCATATGTGATGAAGACAGTTATAGCTCTGATGGGTTCAGTCTTAATTATGATGAACATTCAGTATGTCTTCTCCTGGGTACATTGGATCTGTCAACGTTCAGGCATTTTATGACATAAGCACATTGCTGAGCACAACATGATTTATTGAGGAAAGGAATTTATTGACATTTCATCATAGTCAAGTCTAATTAAGAGTCTTGTGTTATGTTAGATCATTATACAGAAGTAGCTACAGTACTGCTGCACCGTATAAGGCATGATGTAAATCAAAATATCAAGGCATCTATGACTTCATGACCCCTACCACACCTTCACCTCCGCGCCATCCCCTCATGACCTCAGCCAGTCAGGTTTCATGTTAGTCTTCTGGGCAGACGTCAGACGGGACTTTAAGTTCAGCCTTTCACTGACCCCTAGTGTTGAGAAAGAAACCTACATTCAGGCATTCTAAAGGCTAAACTTGAGAAAATCTGCTTTTGGCAAAAATGTATTAAGTTTAATAAAAGAAAGTTCTGAGAAAAGTGACTCAGAAGTCAAAGTTGCTGTATATTTAAAACATGGGGCTATTTGTTTCTTAAGAAAGTGGCTTCCGAGCAATTAAAAGGAAGACATATCTTCGAGAAATGAATGATTCTTTTTCCTTCATATAATTAACTTTTTTTTTTTTTTAAGTCTTGTCTAATTAGAGTGCTGGGAGTAAACAAACTTTAATATTTCTGCTCTGATGAACCCTGTGAGGTTAAAACCTGCCTGCATTTAACTGCTGTGCTTGGTGAAATAAAGGCTAAGGAACATTGGCCTTGAGGGACCTGAGTTGGAAGCAACCACAGATGGGTTTCATTATTATTTTGCTTTTATTGCTCTGAGAGGTAAGTGTATGAAGTCTGTCCTTACCCCCCCCCCCCCCCCCTTTTTCAAACAACTGTTTGCAAAAGGCCAGTATGTAGAATTTAATGGCATTTAGCAGTGTGGTTACGCCCTGTTGTCTTGCCCTACCCTACAAGAGCCAATAAAAATGCGAATAATGCAAAAGGCCCTCTCTAGAGCCAGTGTTTGCTTTGTCCATCTTGGGCTTCTGTAAAAACCAGATCCTTCTCTTTCTGTAGATATAAAGGGCTCATTTCTAATGGAAACATAATAATTCTTAGTTACAGATGATTATACACTAATGAAAACATGACTAGGAATAATATATTACATTTCTGCCCCTACATTATCTCAAGTCCTACACACCGGACCATTGATGTCAGAATCAGTACTACATTAATTTACCATTTCAGTGTTTGCGTTGCCAAATTGTCACACAGTGACATTCCACTGATTCAAAATGCCCAGCTTCCAGATATTACAAATAAACCACTAGATGTCAGTGTTACATCTTGATTATTTCCTGCTCCAACTACAGCACATCTGCAATGTGATGACAGCGGACAGCACATACAAAAAATGGGATGCTGTGTAACAATGAACAAAACAGAAAGTGATATTATTCTTTTTTCAGTTCAAAGACTGGATATTGTATGTTTTCAAACTCATAGATTTGTGTAAATATACGGTTATCCTGATTTTAATGCCAGGAACAGATTTCAAACAAGCTGCTGCAGGGGCAACAACAGACTGTGAAAGTTGTGCAATGCTCCAGAAACACACTGAGATGCCATTTTACCATTTGATTGCAATTGCATTTTACATAGCATCCTAACTTTTTAAAATGAATTGATGACCACACTGCTCTTATAACATGTGGTAAATGTTACTGTTCAGTGAGATCCTGCATCTTAAAAATCAGTTTTATGTAGCAAAAAACAAAACAAAAAGCACAGCAGTGTTGACCCCAGTGGCTCTAAGTTCAAGTTTTGAACAGAGCTATTAAAGCTATTGCTTTCTTCCATGACTAATGTTGCGAAAAATAGTTAAGACGAATCTGTTTATAGAACAGTGCTGTGCCCTGGTTGTATAACGTTTGTCATCTGGAGCATCCTGCCCTGCAGACTAGAGGTCAGCTGAGTTTTAAGCACATCCAGTGCTATTTATGGGTATAAATGTAGCTATAAATGGTGCAATCATTTCATTGTGCTTCGGACTCATTTTGGTAGTTACAGCACAAACTGTGAGAACTTTACACAGTGTCAGCCTTGTTGGAGAGCATCAATTTACCACTTATGCAGGAAGTGTTTAAACACTAAAAACAGATTGTGTATAGGATTATCTGACAGGAGACCTCTTCTGATCAAGTTACAGCTGTAATCTCTGAGAAGCAAATGCAGACTGTGGTTCATTTCTTAGACATTAGTAGTTTCTTTTTAACTCTGTGGTCAGGGGACCATGACAAAAAAGGTGGGTTTTTTTGGATGTTGCGGGGGTAACCCATCACCCTGCATTCTGCCACTGAAGCGCTGCCCTAGTCAAGGAAGAGGTTGTCATATAACTGAATGAATCACAATCTTGTTTGCTGCCATCCAGCAGTAGTTCTGCACTTCACATCACAACATGGTGCAATGTTACATTACATTTTGAAATGGAATTTTAAAACTATAACTGTCAGTGCAAATCATTTCCACCTAGGAAGATGTAGCATTGAGTTATTTGTATTAAAGCAGCTACAAGGAGCTTTCATTTTGTTGAGTCTGGCGGCCCCTGTGGACAAAAACAGTACAGCACCAGCACCTTGTGTCTGAAGATCTTGTTAGGAAGTGCATTTCTTTTGGCAGGAAGGTGAAATAAACAAGCAATGTATTTCAAAAACACTGAACAGTGCTTTTTCGAGTGAGCCGTCATGGCTTCACTGGTTGGGTACAGGGCTTGTCACCCAGGAAACAGTAGCTTGTATCCCGACTGGAGCATGATCCCAGATTGGCCCAACGAATAGAAGGTATATTGGAAAGACAGTATGGGCTGTCTCGCATACATCTTCCTAATTAGTAAATGCTCCCCATACATCTTCCCAATGTAACTCATGCCAATGTCTGCTATTGGTGCTATAATACTGTTCACTAACTTGGGTCACTCATTATCAATTTCTTTTTTTCATTTTCTCCTGCAGTTGTTTGGTTGTGTTTAGGCTACAAAAAACAAAGAATAACTTTAACTAATAATGTTATTTTCCCCCGAGCTAAGGCATTACAAAACAATGACTGGTCAGTTGCAATGAATAGCATGCACACAGTTACAGTTCTGTTCAGGATTGTATCAAACATTTCAAGTGCGTTCACGTTCCTCAGTCACAACCAAGCTGTTGAGATTGCTGGGGAAATTTTAAACTTGAGTTTGAAACCAAAATTTTCCTCTTAAAAATAAACCAAACAAACAAAAAAGCTCACATAGTCCTCTTGAAAGTGCCCTGCAACAATATGTCAGAAGTTACACAGTGTTACAGATGGTCATTGCTATGCTTAGATCTAGATAAAAATATCAGGGGTTACTATGGAGAAGGAGGCAGCAGGATGAGATGTTCATATGTATCAGGCCTGTGGACCAGCTGCTGTCCACCTGACACCGGCTCCACTTTATGCTGATGACATCTGAATACACAAAGTAGACTTTCGGCCACATTTTGTTCTGCTGGTGAAATGCACTATAGCAAAGCAATCCCGATGGTTTTGTTAATTTAATTAGAACCAATTAGATAACCAGCATTATCATCAAAATCAATGTCAATATTACCTAACTGGGGGGCTTAGAGGATTCTGTATTATCCCTCTGTTATGCCTTTTCTACATGCTTGGTCTGCAGCCTGGTAGCAGCTTTGCTGTCATTTATTACCTGAAGTCGATGGCTTGTGCAAACAGTTGCTCGGGTCGTAATAAGTTTTATTGCGCTTCCTATTACGTTGATGCGGTCACATCATCTCTCTGTGCTTCCTGTTTGCTCCACAGCTCCCTCTCATTCACACAATATGGGACAAAGGCTCAGAGCAGACGGATGCTGTCATTAGCAGAGTTCTTTACGACAGACAGCAGAGCAGGTTTCCATGGTGAATAACAGCTCTGCACAACACTGGCTGCAGAATGCCTCATAATCGAGAGCAAATACACTATGTCATTGTCATTTTTATATCAGGCGAGGTGAATGATTAAACATGCAGAATCTGGCTATTTGCACAGCTACGCGCAGACTCCACCTGAGCATGTTTACATTTGATGTTTCGTCCCTGCCACTGGGGTAAATGAGACACTCCAAATACACACCACTTGAGCTAAAAGTGTCATACTAACTGTGAAATATTAGGCGCTACACTGTCGTACATACGCATGTGGTTCTGCTCATCTTATATCCCAGACATCAACATCAGTTTCAAACCATGACTTTGTTCAATAAGGACAACACGCTTCATTCGTTTTTTTAATACTTTATTTTTCAAATAATTTAGTTTATTTCCTGGTACGTAAAAAAAAACACAACAGTGATATAAATAATATAATATTATATTGCACATTTTTCATCCTTGATTTGTAAAAATGCAACAAGTATTTTACAGGCAAATAAATACAAATAAATACAAAAATCATGAAATTCCGTACATGCCTGTTCACAAACAGTGTAAGACTTTGACAGATGACACATAACAACCACAAAAGTTTGCCTCATGGCAAAGAAAAGTGCTTCTCCTTCTCCACCTGCCCTCTCGTTTGATTGTCACTCAGTGTGTTAAACTCTCAATTGACAATTGCTGCCCATACAACAGTCCACTTAAGGCATCAACAATTCAACTTCTTTCCTTTCCTCTTCAATCTATCCTCATCTTGGAATAGATGGCGTCTACAGAATACACCCATTCACAGCTGCTCTCATGACGATCTGCGTCTGCAACCGCGTCCATCTTCAAGATGCAGCACCTAATGCCATGCCTATCTTGCCTTCTCAACCCTTAAGGCGAACACTAACAATTCTCCATCATCTCGCGGGGAGATTTTCACGCCTTCTTTCCCTGCTTCGTGGCCTTGGTGCTTGGTTTAGCTTGGCACACTAGATCCCTGTAGGACGGAGAGCGGAGGAAGCGGGGGTAGCAGTCTTTGGCCATGAGCATGTAGATCCTGTGCTGGGCCATGTCGAAGCAAGTAGGGGAGAGCGCCTGCATGTTGGCTTTGGTGATGTCACGAGTTTCATGGTCAATGTTAATCTGAAAAAAAGGAAAAAGACACAGAGTGAGATTAGTCTTTTTTTGTCCATTTTGTAGATCACAGTGATTCGAAATCAGTGTGACATCAATAGTGATATAATGTATGTATAAACTCTGAGTTTAGCAGGAATGTGAGGTTTTTGGGCCCTTAACGTCTAATATTAATAAAAGGTGCTTCTTTACCTCCCGGGGAGCGTCACTGCCGATGAATTCATCATAGATCTTCTGGGCTTTGGCTGGTAGTTTGGTAGGGGACTTGGTATTTCTGTAATCCTCACATGCAAAGTAGAACGCGATGTTCTCCTCGCTGAACTCAGACACCAGGAAGGCTGTGAAGGCACACAGTCCATCTGAGAGGAGAGAGGAAATTTGATTAGTTGCGGCGCATAATGGTCCCGCAAGGGCTGCATGTGTCTACAGGTCTGTGTGTATCCAGCTTTTCCTGGCACGTGCTAATTTCAATGCATGTACATCGGAAAATGCAAAAATCGGGATATTTAGGCTACTTACATTTGCTTGAGAGGAGTTTCTCAAAGGACTGTTTCCACCTGAGGCATTCCTCCAGGGTTGGCCTAAAAATAGATGACGCAAGGTTAGATTCAGCACAGAATTTCAAATAAGCACACAGTGATGATGAATTTGAAATGAACTGGTGATAATTATACTACAGAATGTGTGATACTTACTTATTTTGCCCTATTTTGCAGCCGGGTAGATTCCAGTTGGGTTTTTGCAACATGCTTCCCAGCCTTGCTTTCAGCTCCTTTGCCCTGTGAAGAAAAGAAAACAGGTTAGAATAATTTTTTTCACAACCACCTGATTGTGTACCGACGAGCCATTGCTGTGCACTCAAATTCAGCGCGGCATGAATCCACACTCCAAGTCTAAATTTAGCTCAACCTAAATCTGACAGCCTCTTTTAGCTTCACAGAGATGCACAGAGCGGTCCTCCTTAACCTGAAGTCCAAACATGTTTGCGTGAGGCTTCATGTACCTTTCCAAGCAGCAGGTTGGCAGTGATGCTAGTCCTTTACACATAGCAGCAGGTTGGAGCTGGTAGGGGTGGTGTCTCGGTCGGGTGGCCGTTAAATATCCGTTTAGTAGAGCTCGGGAAGGAGCGAGATTGTCTGAGTGTCTGAACGACTGTCGAGCAGAGGCTTTATAGCCCTACCTCCCCTGCCTCCGATGTGTCATCATCCTTCTCAGCCAATCACAGAGAAGTACCAAGAAAGAAAAATAGAGAGAGAGAGAGAGAGAGAGAGAGACAGAGGGAGGGAGATGATGAAGTCGGGACAAGGGGGACAATATGCAAGGACAAGGCTGGGAAATTACTGTCAAATGATAAAAGCTGCCGGTATTCTATACTATGTTTCTCTTGCATGTCCCTGAAAAAGGCACAGTGGACATTTTAGTGTTTTTATTCCGGCCATCTGTCAACAGTGTGTGGATGTGAGAATACTGTATATGTTGTGCATGCA
Organism: Sparidentex hasta; assembly: GCA_030272975.1. Lineage (NCBI taxonomy): Eukaryota > Metazoa > Chordata > Actinopteri > Spariformes > Sparidae > Sparidentex > Sparidentex hasta. Next base: position 40,553 of record JARJLU010017763.1, on the reverse strand, counting down.
GTGTGCTCACATCCTGTAAACCGGCTTTTTAGATATCAAATTAAGAAAGCTTTAGAACAGCGAGTCATTTATTTTTTTCCTGATATCATTTATCTGTCATACTTATTTATTAGCCTTATTATAATAGCTTATTCTGTCAAACTTGTGTATTATCGTCAGCTTACCATGTGACAAAACAGTAGCTTCCACCTGTATAAAGAAAAGGTGTCATTTGGTCACTGACAACCCAGCGAGCTGATCTGCTTATAACATCCTGTGTTGTCAAAATTATCTTCTCAGCGTCTCCTTTGTTCCTGCCTCATGCTCTTGCTTTGCATAAAAAATACATAATTGTATGGGCAGCTTGATATAGGACCTCTCTGGTGGCAAACGCAATCACACTCAGCCTCTTTATGGGACTGATAAAAGTGTTAAATCCAGGGAATACCGGGAAGGAAACGTAGCATCCACTCTGTGTACATCCAGCGTGCTTACAGTAATATAATTATAAAACCAATTGCTCAACACAATAAAGCCAAAGAGGGACCGCTGCCCATATGGTGAGCTGCAGGTTGCTTATCGAGGATTTGTTCGTCATATAACTCAGATTAAATTGACATTATATAATTCAGGGAAGAATGGTGACTCTAACATATATTATTTGCACTACTTCACAGTGGCCTCTAGCTGGCATATTACCTGATTAAAGCAGAGGTGCAAAACAAATCATTCATAACAATGCATGTATTATATAACATCCGTTTCTGTGAATTTGGAGTTCTTGCTTTTGTATCTGTGAAGCAGCGAGACCAAGAGCCAGCTGGGCTCACACAGGAACCAGAGCAGGAAAGGAGCTCCAACACCATTTCCCAAATGACAGTGGAAACATTGTGTGGCACCCATTGCGTAAGTCTATAGCCATGGGTGTTTCCAGGAATTGAGACCCAGAGGGGTGTGTGAGGGATGGGTAAGTGGCAGTAAAAGCTTCACACCCCTCTGATAAAAAAAACAAACAAACAAAAAAAACACTTGGTGTCAAGTGTCACAGGTTTTATTAAGTAAATCAAACATCACATTTCATAAGTGACTTCTTAAGAGGCACCCAAAGATTTCTTTTCAAGCCAAACTGAACTGATGAGTCATAGATTGATATTAAGTAAAAGATGTTGGTCTGTCTTTTCCTCCTGACAGACAGAGAGAGTCCAATGTCAAGAAAATGTCTTGGTATTTGTGGTAACAAGAAATAATTACTTCTATGATTGACAGTTACAGAGGATTAGAATGTGTGTTTACTGAACATATTAAGCTTGAACTGGCAATTTGATCCAAGATAGAAAAACAATAATATGACAGTAACGCCTTTTGAAATATTCTAAAATTCTATTGAATAAATTGCATCTTTCATACAGTTTATCGGTGCATCTCAAAACCTGGTTATTTACTACATTTAGAGTTGTGCATGTATTGTAGTTAGACAAATCTAAAAGAGCTAGCATGTAACTAATGAAGTTTGGAACTTACATATAATGTCATTTAAAGGTTTTTGCAAATATTCGACAATAATGAGATATATTGTGCACTAAAGCTCTGATTAATACACACCATTGTTGTTGGAAGGAGGAATAACATATCCTCGGCTTTGGAGAAATAACCAGAATGTAAATAGTAGAATCCACTCATTGTTTGTTTTTGGACTTTTCATTTAATTTGTTCATAGTAGAACAAAAAAATTAATAATAATGAAACAGGCAGATTTAGTTTAGTTAAATTGTCCAACTTGGGTAAATTGGATTATGTACCAGAAAATGATGGCTTTGTTTCAAGCATTCAAAGAAATCGAAGCATTTTACTGACATGTGATGCTTTGTGCAACAGTGGAGGTAGAATGGATCCTTTATCCTCTCATCCATCTTTATTACTTAAATCATACCTTACCTTAAAACGAGATGTTTAGTTGCAAAGGCTTACCAGGAACTTCACCAAATGTATCCGTTTTCGCGGAGGCAGCTGGCCACACAGACAAGAACAATTTAGCCCTAAAACAGTTTAGGCCAGAAGAAGGACATCCCGGGGCTTAAAAGGAAGCAGTGCAAAGGGCAACTACTGCGACACGCAAGCAGTTAACAAGAGCTCACAGTGTACCAAGACAACACATCACTGATTAGGTTGAGTCAGCTAATGCAGAGTGTATGGCCCCGGCTGGAAGGAAACACAACAGCATAGGGATTATCCAACATGTCCAGATTCATTGTGGTGGGATTTAATTGCAACATTTATTGCCGGCAAAGCACAAAGGTTTGTCTGAGAAGCCTGGGGGAACCCGGCCACCCACTCACCTACTCATATGCTCACACTGTGATGTCAGCACACTTCTGCACTTCTGTCTGCTCGAAGGAGAAAGGACGACCGGAAACGAGAGAATAAAAGAGCTAAGGTGTACAATGTTGTTGAGCGAAGGGCTTCTCTAGAAACCGGGGATTCGCTGACCTTGATGCTGGCTGATGTAACACGCACGAGTCAACAACATCAAACTGGACAAAATACCTCACATCAGTGTTTGCTCTTACACTGGGTCTATTATACTGATGCTACTAATGCTAAAAAAACATCAAAATTAAGTTGAAGTATACATTTTTTGATTTGGCCATTATTATGACACAGAAATATTAACATACCAATAGTCTGCTTGCCATCTATAGTATTTTGTATTAAACGCTTTATTTTTTTCCCAAGACAGGATAGGTGAGAAAATGCTATTAGATAAGGCTGAAGCATGTTGTTTCTCAGAAAAAGGAACTGTGATCTAACAGAGTTTCTTTGTTCAGTGATGGTCTCGTGATGCCTCTCGTTGCCTTTGGACAGTCACACCGATGTACTCTACCATATTCCCCCAACATTTCATGGTCTGATTTAGATCGATCTATATCTAGACCTATAGGTTGAATGGTATTTGTTAACGGACTCACTGTTCTTGATGAACACAGGCGCTCTCAGTATTGATGCTGTGTGAAGGCTTTTCTCGGAACACCCGGAAGCATCTTTGTCACTCTTTCAGTCCTAGAAAGAGTCCTAGTTTTGGGGAGGAATGATTTAGGACAGTTCTTTTAGGAAATGTGAACAGTTATGCATTATGGTCAGGCCTGCTAATACATATAAACTTCTTAAAATGCTGTGCATGTTGGATCCAGAAAATCCCATGTACTTTTGACCAGAAAATGATTAATGTGAGCAACAGACAAAATGTATCTGAAATGAGAATGCTTAAAAACGTTTGTTTCAACAACATCTCAGTTACTGTACTGAAGTTGTTAAGATAGGTTTACGCATTATTATTATTATTATTATTATTTTTAATATAAGCTTGATTTAAAATAATAATAAGAAGAAGAAATGCTTCGGAAGTCAACTCAACCATCAATGGGAAAAGAATTGCTGTACAATTGCTTGGATTGTTGTCTAGTATTTGAACTAGCTATTACAAATTGCTTTAAAGGCAAAATATGTAATTTCTGCTGTCAAAACAAAACAGAAGATGGTTGCAGAGGGCCGGGCGGAGTGGGAGATCAGAGATGCTGTTAAACTGCTGCTGCTGCTGAGAGAGCCGGGTGGAGAGCCATGAACGACCACAGTCACATCGGATTCTGCTCTCATTTTTATTTTCTGAATTAAAAATCTTCCCACCATTAAACAGCCACCACTATTCCTTCATGCTGTTACTGTTCTTAGTGATGATGCTCCCCTTTCACTGTGTGCGTCAGCTGTTTGAAGTCATTGGTTACCTGATGGCTTTTGGTCAAATGAAAGTACAGTTGTGCTCCCTTGCAAGGTTTCCTGAAATACAAGTAGCTGAGGGGAAGATCTGCACCTATTTATCATTTCACTGTCAAACAAATGTTTTTTTCAAAAAGCGCTACTCAATAGACAAGGGGTCTCGTGTTTAGTTCTTTAACCTGGTCATGCTCTGGGAAGGCATTTTTCTCCCTCAAAACCAACACTCCAGATCAAAAGATAAACTGGTCTAATATCCTTGAAGCAAGTCTTGAAGGAGGCCTTTGTTTCCCAAAGATGGGACTATCTCTCCTGTAAAACTAACTGAGATTTATTTAGGAACTCGTATATTTGTGTCAAAAGCATGTGACAGAGGCACAGAGGGAGTCAAAGTGCTCAACACTAGAATTAACCTCTGCAGGTGTCTTGAGGTGATTGCAGCAAATGAATTAATTGTTGTCGTACTATTTTTTTTTTTAGGAAACCACAGTTATTTACTTAGTATTTAAAAATGGCCTTAATGGGAGAAGACTACAGTAAAACATTCCCCAATTTATCTTGAATGTGTCAACTCCATATAATATATCACACACCAAGGTAATGCATCACCAGGCAATCCTGATAAACCAGAAGTGACATTTACCTGTATGAATGAGTTTGAAATGAAAGGTCGCCCCTCGCTCCAGGCTGCTCTATAGCCTCAGGACAGAATGGAGGCTAAGGCCATTTCAGGACTCTTACGTCTTAGGGCCCTACTTTACCTCAACCCACAATTCTATTCTTATTATTTGCATTCGGAATAAGCCCCACCACCTCACGCTACCTGAAATTGGAGGTCCTTTTTCATCTCAGGCTGTCCATCTCAAGCCCGGTGAAGACCTTAAAGTTTCATTTGGGCTCAGCTGGGATGAAGAGAAACCTCATCCTCAGCTCAGCGTGTTCCTTTCACAGTTCACCTCTATCTGGGTTCTGCTGCGGGGATTAGAAAACAGGACTGGGATCATCCTCTCTTCAGGGGATACTGTTATGCCATCCTGTCACCAGAGAGAAAATGACAAATCAGACGATGTCCCTGGTACCTTACTTTCACCCCAGCGTCTGTAACAGAGCAGCCCGAAACAAAAAAGACCACCAACGGGAAGAAATAGCAAGTTATTCTGATGGTATATTACACCCTGATGGCAATCTGTTATTGGCTGTTCTGCCATCCGAGGTTGAGAGCTTTCTATTGGCATAGAAAGTAGGTCAAGCAGCCGAGGAGAGTCCTCTTGTTTGTATCCAGTGGTTAGCATAGCTGTTTTTGATTCCGAATGGGAATCAAACCCCATTAGTACCATACCTGTAAGAGGACATTTACTTTGTGTAATCCATCCATCTTTTTAAAGGGACACACTCGCCAACCATCACCAAACAGAAGGAAATGTGTATAAAGAATGAGAAGCATGCTTACCCTGCTGGAAAAACCACCATAGACCAGTATAGCTGGTGACCAGCAAGACCAGCATATGTTGTGTTTTGGTGCTGGTATGCTGGTCACCAGCACAGGATGTGTCTACAACTTATTTCATCATGTATGAGTATGAGGAGGAGTGAAGTTGGCTGTGAAGGGCCAATACAGGACACAGAGTCAATGACGTCGTCACAGTACACCAAGATTATTGAACACAAGCTTCAAAACTGCAAGGTTTTGGGGTCATTTGAGGGTACCCGAAACAAACTGTAAATACTGCACTAAATATACAAAAATATAAAGGGAACGTTGTTTTTTTGCTCCTGTTTCACTCAGAGGTTGAAGAGAGCAATTGCGTAGTGGTTTTCCTTTTTATGTACACAAAATAATTATGTTTTTCATGAGGTTTACCCTACATCATCTTCTGCATGTTGATATAGTCTAGTTTGGTCGAAGTAGAATCCACAGGCTTTGTTGTGAGCAGTTATATGTAGGAACTATGTTGATTTACCGGGTCATGATTTCTGGAATGACACATTGCTGATGAGTTTTTCAGAAGGGTTTTTTATGACACAAACTGATTGCCTTTTTGTCCATCACATTACAGAGACGGAAGGCATCTCTTAATCTCTAAAACCCAGTGAATTTTCGCTACCCATGCTGGCTAAAAGTGGCTGATGCAATTGATGATAACGATCTGTCTCTTGTCCCTCACACTTAGCATGAATTTAAAAACATTAGAATGTGTTCAAATGGTAACAGCAATACAAAGACGGAAAAAAAAAAATAAAATAAAAAATATAGCCTGGCACACTCCTTTGACTGTTAGCTGTTTTGTATATTCCAAACATTTGTTCAGTTGTGTTGCCAAAATGGCTAACAGCACGTTTGTCATCATCAGCTAAGAGTGCTAGCTACAAGCTTGCACTTTGACTTATTTTGGCAAAAATATTTGCATTAGAAGTATTGAGCATGCAACAGCAAGTGGATAACAATGTTTTGAGAAATTTCTTGCCCTTGATAATTTTTTTCAAAGTGAAATTGGGGCAGGTTTGTTTGACTACATTTGTTTTTTTAACTTGGTTTACCCTATTAAACTGGCAACTCTCAGTCAAGCTTTCCTTTGTGGATAAATCAGGATATTGAGTCAGAATTGGAGTAAAAATTAGGGTTTTCTGTTGAACATTTAGTTTCGAACAGTATGAACATCTTGCTCCTTCTGTTTCTATTGATGATGACTAAACAGCTATAAAACTATTGTGCTCTGGAGGACAATTCAGTCCTCCACATGCCTCAACCAGGAGGCTCCTTTGTTTCCGCATGAAGCATCAACCAGCTGTTAAATTTGCCCTGCTTTGTGATGCCGATCGCAAATCACTCCACATCACAGGACGTACACATTAGGCCTGAGAACAAACAGAGCGAGCAGCTGTTCCGATGACACACTCGAACTTAACTGAACAAGCTGTCTTATGGGTGAACTTCCAGTGCACCGCCAGGCTACTGATCTATGCGCGCACCGTCACTTTGCAGTCAATAAAACTGAATGGAGACAAACGTGGCGAAGACCTCTTTGCAGGTGACGTTACACCAGGGGAAGTGATGAAAAACAGCAGTGGCAAATCATTTTCCAGTAACCATGTGCTTGTGGATTGATTGTGTTCGCAGCCTGTATGTGTTGGGGAAGAGAAGAAACAAGATGGAAAAAACAAAAACAAAACAACAACATCCCATCTCAGGCCAATGCCACAGGAAGTGTCTGTAATGTTTCCCAGCACTACGTCTGCGTGTTTGTTTGTTTGGATTTTTTTCTGAAGGTCTCTCAGAGCGGTGACTCAGCGGAGAGCGGAGGGGGACAGCTGAAAGCCCGTTTAAATGAATCAGTGAATGGAAACATTCAAACAGAAAGACAAATTGCCGGGAAATTCTTGCCAATGGACCTTCACAAGATAAAACACTGTTCAACCAAAAAGGGATAATTGATTGATTCAGCTTGCTTTTTTTTTTTTTTTGTGCAGTGTTTGTTTTGTTTTTGAGTATCATGAGTGAAGTAATATGAGGAGTATAATGCCAGGTATTTTTCCATTTACTAACAAAAAACATACAAACAATCAAACAAAAATCCATTAATGAAGGATTTCAGTATACTGGTGTGTTTATGGTGTAATTATAAGTTCAGTATCATCATTCAACAAATCAGTATATGAGTTTAGAATTACATGGTTATAACATGTTACCCGCAAAGTTACCTGTCCTTGAACATTACAAACATGATCTCTTGAGATTCTAGGTGTGGTCTGAATATGGTTCATATTTCTTAAAACAAAATGATGCATTGTTTTCCAACACAATCAAGCACATACTTGTACTATGTACTAGATTGATAAACTTAAGTCCCATGGAAGATGCTTTAAAAAAACACAAATAGAGCGCTGCACAGACGATGGTTCTCTGAGCAGACAGCATATGGTCATTTCTATATGGGATTTTGAATTGTTGAAAATTCATTCTGGGACAAACACACAAAAACAAACACCACTTTTATGTTTTTTTTTTTTTTGGAAGCATAAAGACAATGTTAGGCCATCATATAATACACACATTTTACCTTTCCAACTTGAAGATTATTTATTTGTCATGGTGTTACAAAAGTTTGCAACTAAAGTTGCACCTGTAAAGATGGACTGGCGAGTAGATGAGATTTTATCTTCAGCGTGTTGTGTTCACAACAACCTCTGGAGTCTCATCAAGCCACTTGTAAATAAAGAACTTTACAGACATATAGACACTTTAAAATTCATAAATCATTTTTAGGTCCTGGGTCTCATTCTAAACGTTTTTGGTAACACATTTTGGCAGATAGCTATGAAGAAATCATTCTGTTTCTGAAAGGATTAAACAAATATGATAACACTGAATTATTTAGCTTTGGACAGGACCAGGGTAGCTTTTTTTTTTCAGTCTTCATATAAGCAGAGTGTGCTATCAACTGCCTCATGTTATGCTCAGCTGGAAAACTAACGAGCTCATTTTAGAATGCCAATCCTTTTATATAAAGAAATGGGTCACGCAGTTCCATAAGCATGCTGTTTTAGTGAGCAGAGAAGACAGAATCCTTGTTTGCCTGAACTATTAATGCTTTCAGCCCATATTTTTGCACTGTGGCAGTAAACAGATTGCAGGGCTCAGTTCTATGAGACACATCTTCATAATTCATCTTTATAATGATGCTGTAGTTTTGAAACTTTGATCTTTCTCAGAACAAGTTTTTATGATTCTTTTGAGTTGAACTCTTTAAAAAGATGTAGAGATAGACTGAACACAGTTTTATCTGGGGTGCCAAATATTCAGCGAAATTAGAACCGCATCCTCCCACGTACAACTTTCTATTCGCAATTTGAACAAGTAGTGCAAGGATTTGTGCTTGGACAGTTGTCTTTTCCCAGCCCTCTCAACATTTGTGAAGTGGTCCCGTTGGGTCTCTGTGGGAGTGCGTCTGGCAGTGTGTAGGAAGGAGCCTCAGGTTGCTCATCTGTCTGATCCGCCTCTCGGGAGGTGAGGAGCAGCCTGCCGCAGGCTCGGCCAGATGCTCGCTGTGGCTGTTAAACAATAACCACTGGAGTGTGCTCCCCCGTCAGCAACACTGTGATCCGTAACTACTCCCAGGGGGCCATTTAGAGAGAGGTCAGCCGAGCCTACAATATGCAAACTGTCCAGAGATTCAAAAGCGCTAATCTGTGAAATAATTTATCAGTGCTTTTCATTGCCGGTGTTGATTGCTATGGGATTTCTGCACTACTTTTGAATTTCTGTTGGAGATTGCACTCCATTCTTTCACTGTTAATTATGTAAGCTGCGTCCAGTCACAAGTAACAACTACTTAAATTCTTAAAACTTGAGAAATCAGTGGGCTTGAAGCAGCAAAAGTAAACTGTGAATGGAAGTAGTGCAGTTGGCGCCATCGGTGCAATGTGCAGTACTTCCTCTGGCAGTGGAGCAACACAGTACCAGGTGGTATGCTGACTTTATAACAAGTCAGTCTAGCAGATCCATTTTATATAACAGCTAACTAAATGCTGACAATAGCATGAGTGAAGTATGAGTTGGTATTTCAAATTTGATCAAATCTGAATGCATCCCAGAGCACCTGAATGTGTCATGGAAACATGGATGGTCACAGTCAACTGACACTTGTCTGACAAGTCCCTGAACTTCACAAGTAACTATAGCAGCTAATCAAACAGATTAGCACTCTTACATTTAGATGAGAGGAGTGGGTTCATACTGCATGCTCGCAAAGACTGTCCAGCACAAATCAACTGAATGGACAACAGACACCACACAAAATAAAGAGTAATGAAAAGGTAATGGGTGTGCCTTTTCCATGAGGACGGGCTTAATTGGACCTTTGCGAATTCTGTTCTGACTACAGTGGAATGTACCATTATTCTCAATGTTAATATACTGGTGTTTAGCAGGACATGCTGACCGTGGTCACCATCCTGAATTTAGGTAGCAGCATGCTAACATTTGGAATTGGCACTAAACACAAAGTGCAGTTGAGATGAATGTGAATGTCATTATTTATGCAGGTATTTAGCAACAAAAGCAAAGTATGATCCAGTGAAAAGTTTGAGCTAAGGATCATGCTAGTTCAAAACTCAGGAGATAAATCGGCAAAGGAATTAGGATTCATGAATATCTTGATGTAGCCAAGTAGATTTTGTTCCATTCAGACGAACATAGGAACATATCGTTTTTAGATAAGTGATGGCATTTCAAGACTTGCTGGTGTGGACTGAATGAAATCAAACTAATGTAAAGATGACTGTCTGTGCCAAATGTCACTGTCACAGCAGTCCATCTGTTTTTGTGTGGCATTTTCTCTATTTATAGAGTTTCATTGGCAGTAGCATTCAGAGGGAGGTTTGTTCAACATCTAACGACACACAAATTGTATCATATCCTGTAATATACATACTCCATTTTTAAGCTCAGTCCTTACTGCAGTCGCCTGGGTTTAATTCCAGCCTCCTACTAAATTCTGAATTTGGGGATTAAAAAAAAAAAAAAAAAAGTTTCTCATGTTGTGTAAACAGTTAGCATGTAGTTGGGACACAACACTTTCATATTCAGACTGGAAGAATACGATGAACTTAAAGGACATCCAACTCACATTTCTAGTCAAGGACACGCATTGGCATGGCTAAATAAGTTTATATTGACTTTGTGATAAATTATCGACTGTTTTGATGGATGCAGCCTTGACTATCTATCTGGACAGATAAACAAAACCAAACACTCCACAGCTAAAACAAATGGTGTTACCTTTTAAAGCGAACCCAATGTTTATTACAGTACCTTGTTCCCGCTTAACAATACACTACTATGATTTGCTGGCTCTGATCATCACTTGCTTGTCTTTTCAGCATTATGACAAGTCTGTATTCATCACCTACAGTACTTGGTAGAGTCCACCACCAACACTGGCAGCTCCAAGTGTTTTTTTTTTAATTTATTTATTTTTTTAAATGTCAGTTCTTTTTAGATGACACTCCATAAAGAGTCCAAAGTGCAGTCCTTGAAGCACACGTGACACAGCACATGCCCTGTTTGTGAATACTCAAAGCTCTTTAACTGATTTGTTTTAGTCGACAGATGAGACAGAAATGCCTATTTTGATCAGAAAAGAACATTCTTTCAGACCCCACTGGAAATCACCTCTTGTGTGTGTATATGTTGCTGTCACGTGCGCTTTTCATTTTATCCCACAGCATCTTTTAAGCCCTATAGGTTCAGTATTGTAACAATCCTGACAGAATCCACTGGAATAATAAACCTTTTTAAAAGTGTCTGTGTGTGCGTGTGTGAATGTGTGTGCCTGCGTGTGTGTGTGTGTGTGCATGTGTGTGCGTGCGTGCATATGTGTATGTGTGTATGCGAGAGAGGTGGACTGTGATAACAGAGCAGCAGGGTTATCTGAGTCGAGTGAAAACGATTTCACAGCCACGAATAAAATATAAGCATGATGCTCCAACAATAGAAGCTCCAGCGCGTTAAACGACTGCGACTTGCAGGTGGTCCTCTGCCGGTAAAGCTCACCCCGGAGAAACAACTGATAATGATTAACTCGGTGTGAATGCCTTTGTTGTGTTTTTTTTTTTTTTCTTTTTTTGGTGGGGTTGTGACACGTCAGGCTCAGACAAGCAACGGGATGATATTTGACTCTTGTCAACAATCACGAGGGACACGCACCGTGAATGTACCTGCTGCCTTGGAGATCATAACAAACAATCAGTAATGTCAATACAAGAGCGCAGCAGGTACTGTTATTCCCAGAGACTGTTGTTTGTGACTTCAAATAAGCGGTCAAGCAAGTGGACAGTCCATTAAGTGGGCAGGTTTTAATTTTGATTTTTAAAATGGTGCTTGGATGGAAATGTAGATCTTCACATTTACACACAACTATGAAAACAAGGAACCTGTGTTTGTCTGGATGTTATTCCCATTTCTCGACAACCGTTTATCTGATCCACTTCACACTTATCAGGTTTGTTGCCGAGAACCCAAAGAAGTTCTATGTCAACATTAATAGTTACTGAACAAACAGTGACTACCGCTCTGACTTCATGGCTCTGCAGGCTGAAGCTGGGCTCACACGTGATCGCTCGCTTGATCTCAGGGGGAAACAGACAAACAAATTCATAAAACAAGATTAGTGTGGTGCAACAACACAGTTGTGTTTTTTTTATATTCTTCAGTGAAAACTGGAGGTGAGATTTCAGGATTGTGTCTGGCTAAAGTTAGCTTCAAAGGCCTTAATTTATTTATTTGTTTTCATGATGAAGATACATTTTGTCAGTATGTCACTTTCTTGTCAGCAGGTTACCGAAGTGATGATCTTTCCATAACATTGACCAAATTGCTTTTTTTAATCAAGCCTAACTAAAGACTGGATACAAATGCTTGATGCTGACGTGATTGTCGTGAACTTTGTTCTCCCACCATAGCCGACCACCTCTTCATGAATCCAGTGCAGATCATAAATAAGGTGATTCATTATGTTAAATGTAATGCAGGCGCCAACGATAGTCGTGCTTATCGACACATCCAGCAAACAAAGAAACATTAGCATTCATTTTAAGTCGACTCTCGGCATCTGACAAATGTAGGTCCATATATTCACTAATTTTTTTTAGCTCTGGTTTGGTCTCCACCACCTCCTGAGAAAAAATATGAGTCTTCAAGCTTCAGTGTTAGCTAGATGTCAGTTAAAGTTGCACTGTACAGTAAGCATGTCATGGCTTGTTGATGACATTTAACCATATGACAAACAGGGTGTTAATAAAATACTGTATACAATATGCATTAAAAATCAGAATGGAATGTGTTATATTTACATCTTACATCAACACAGTCATGTGAGGCTGGAGCTTGATTTAATACACCTCCGGCATGTTTTGATTCTGCTCAATGTCTGACACAATCAAATTTGTTATGTTGTTTTTCCCGCACCGCCTCTGTTGTTTGTCTCGCAGCCGAACAGGAGGACTAATCAACTGTCCTTCTCATCCTCCCCATAATCCATAGTCATGGCAGCCCTGCACCATGGGGATTGTGTTTACTATTGATGAAGAGACTGAGACCAGAGAGAGACAGAGACATGGAGAAAGAGCTAGAAAGGGATAGAAGGTTAATGAGACAGTAATACAGGGCTCCGTTTTCCCAGTACTCTATGCTGTAATACTTATATTGACTATTTTGGAGGGAGAAGGTGAGAAAGCATGCAGCTGATAGGTGTCATCTTCCTGTCGAAAACAGCAAAGGAAGGGAGACTGGTGAGGCTTGTGCCCATGACTGAGCGCCTGGTCTTGTCTGCTTTCCCATGTCCACACACCCTTGGGTGCCCTGGTAGACTGCTGGACAACCAGAGAAAGGGGGCGAACTCACTTGGCCATGATGGTTTAATTGTTCAATCACACCACAAAGGAGACAAAACTTAGATAGCACGCTATTCCCTATCTGTATGATCTGTGGCTGTCTACTGTTAACATTGTTAGGGGTACAAAATAGTCTGTTAGAGCATTCGGATGTGTGTGCAACGTCGAATTTGTTTGGACTACAATGATACCGTAAATAAATGATTTCATAAGTGATTTACCAATTCCGCTAGCATTGTCAACCATAGCCACCATAGCCACACGCCACACCTCCTAAGTCAAGGGACACACCAATACGTCCATATCACGTGACCAATTTAAGACGACGTAGCCTCCGTGAGTCTCAGTTCTGACGTATGTGTCGCGAACATTGCTGTCACGTTTGCTGCGCACTTGGTGCAGGAAGAAACTGACAAAATGGGCTCACGAAAGTGTCCGCAAGCAGGACGTGTTTGCAAGCAAAAACAAGGGAGTTGAAAGATTTGTGACATTTAGCGTGTTTGGAGTGTATAGTTAGTGTGTTATGTAGTGTTTGGTGTAGTGTGTTTAGTGTGTAGTGGAGTCGTGTTTTTGTTTAATGAGTCAAAACAATGAGGAGATGCTGAATGTGGAGCAGGCAGTGCAGCTCTTCATTCAGCTGGAAGGAGCTGAGGAGCCCTGAGCCTGAGGCATTGCCTGCATTTAAATGTGAATAGTTGCATATAACTTTGTAAATTTCAAACATTTACACACATATTTAGCAAACAACAACTTATTTTTGCATTATAACTAATAAAAATGCTTTGTTAAACATATTTGTGGTTTTCACAGTAAAAAATCTAAATCTTTCCTACTCTGATTTTTTTTTTTTTTTGTGATTGTAGGTCCATAGTGTTAATATAATATGTCAAAATGAAAAAAAAAAAAAAATAACTGTACAGTCACACATGTGAGGTTGTGCTGAAAAAATGACAGCAAGCAAGTAAATAGTTTTTAAGGTGAAATATAATGGAAAAATCAAAAATAGTCAAAAACTGCCAATTTGACCCTGGAATATCACATTTCACAACAAACCTAAATATATATATAAATATATCCCTGACGTCCCACCTTCAAACACAGCCTCATCTGGCCATCCATGAAAAAGCTACTTAATCTCCCACATTTCCTACGGGCACTGCACTAGTGTTAGTTTAATTCCACTCACATGTTTTTTACTTTTCATTATCTACCTTTACTTGAAAAAGTTGCCTTTTCCTCTCCATTTGTCTCCACAAAAATGCAATAAAATCCCTTGAGCATTTGGACACTGTGAAGTTCGTGGAAATTGTTTTTCGTTTTTGGGCAACAAGGACACCAACAACACCATGGTGAAATGTCAGTTGTGCCTGGAGGATGAGTGCTTGTTGTGTTGGTTTCATTGAAACAGCTGTGCCTGATACTGTATGCCTCTGCTCAGTCCACTGTCAGATTGTCAGCTAGATAAAGAGTAAATATTATATAGCATCTGTCATTCCTACTATAAAAGTTACCTTGTGGGCCATAAAGAATGCTACAAGATGACGGTAGAGTCAACACATTCAGTGGTACATGTACAGTTGGCTACACGCTGTCTGGACAATATGCACAACGAGTCTCAAAGGGCATTTACCATAATTTTTGGTAGCAACAAGTATGCTTACACATTACTTTTTTCAGTAGATAACGCAGTAATGTGACGCATTTAATGGCAGTAATCTTAAAACGTTACAGGTTACTTTTAAAAGAAATGTAACTCAACAGTGGTTGTTAATGGGTTGTGATTGTTTTTTTTCTTGAGATTGGTTTGTGAGACAAAACATCCAGAATATATTTTTACGAGATGTTGAGATTTCAGCCATGCTCTTGGTGACGGAGCTCGGGAAAAGATCGCGTTTTGGCTTACCGGCTTCTAACGCGGTAACAAAAAACAGTACATTGAAAATGGAACCTGAACCTAAAAGTTTCAACTTATCTGTGGTTTGCCGACAAGTACGTTCACATCCTTTATTCCTGCGCCTACACGTTGTTTACTCACTCTCCAATGTCCAATTACATGACTGTAATTTCCACTTTCACAGCTACAGATAGCTTGTTCTAGTCATCATTACGTGCTGAGCTGATGTTTAGCTTGTAATCTCCTTCAGAGTGAGATGCGTGTTAGATGTGATTGCCGTCTACTGGCCCAGATAGGCCTGTGTTATGTCTACTGGCCAGGGTGCTGTCCCACATTCACCCTGCTCTTCATTCCCTGAGTGACTAACACGTTGACAACAACAGCTAAGTTAATGGATGTGTAATGTCACGGTGGGTGACTCCATCCCACCAGTGCCCCAGATACTACAAGAGAGCACTGGCTTTTTCTTAGCCAATAAGCAAAAATAGCACTATGAACGCTTCATTATCGTTCTGTCGAGTTTTTCGTCACTCTTTACTGCGTGTGACTCATCGCTGTTGAAGCAGCTGTAACATCCAACCTAGGATGTAAAGTTTTAGGTGTTGAGCAAAGTTCTCTGCAATTTGCAAAGTAACTGAACTGTTTCAGCTAGTTATTATAATTTAACTAGATCCCTTGCCTGCTAGTTATTCCAGTGAAATGTTAGTAGTAGTAGTAGAAACCATACAGTACATTCCTAAATATCCCTGGTCCAAAGAATGAATTGTGAAACAGAGTAATAAATCACCCCACAGTCAGACTGGGTCTTCACTTATTAGAGATTTTAATTATTTATTTATTTATTTTTTGTCGGCTTCATTGCTGTTATGAAATAGCGGTGGAATCCAGGTCAGTCTGTCTGTCTGATGAGTGGATGACTGCATTTTCATCGCTCTAATACCATTTTGGTAATACGACAATGAAGTCACGGAGTGCAGTGAAATGTAGATGCAGATTCCCTTTTTAATCACAAAATTTAAGAGGGGGAGGGAGGTTACATTCATGTGGAACACGGCAACGTACAATATCGGGTGATATGTTGTTCAGCCAGTTAATGTTGGGTTTGGCCTTTTTTCAGCACACATGCAGTAAAGAAAATAAATGCCTCTCCCGAAATACTCAGGAAATCTTTTCAGTCAACCAGTTTAAAAATGAGTGGAAATACTGAGGGAGCACAGTTCAAACACATCAGTCATTTTGAAGACATAATCTACATTTAAATTGTTTTTTTTGTTTGTTTTTTTGCAGTCATTTCATAACATACTGTACAAGTAGAGAATATATAAATATTTATTCAGTATTGCATCATGCTGAAAATAATTTAGGAAATGTGCACATGTTTCTGTGGGGGTTGGGGCATGCTTTCAGTTCACTGCTCCAGTGACTGGGAGACCAATCTTTAATCTTCAGTTTAATGAAGCACTGCCTGCTGATTATTAGCGGATGAGTTATGTAATCCAGTGCAATTTCCATTTTAGTGAGCGCTCCCAAATTTCTTGGAAATAATGAGTCATTTTGTCAAACTGTCCGATGAAGCGTATTACATTTAATAATGCCTCTGGTCCCGATAGCACAATGACATGACTTTAATTAAATCTAATTTAAAAAGATACCAGTGATAAATTACAACTGATTCCTGGCCCGCCTCAAAGGATTGGTCAGGCAGAATGTTTAATATTGAACAGGTTCAATGACAGCAGATTTCCACTACCTTCAGCGTGAACTGAGAGCAAAGATGAACCCAACCCTTCATTATACCGCACATTTAAAGTCACATAGAATACCTGGAATAGTTGACAATACACAGGATTATGTAGCTATATCAACATTTAAGTGCAATCTAGTTTGGCACAGTTTCAGATATCAAGTGTTCACTCACTTTATTGTTCGTTGTAAACACACAAACTACCACAACAGGTCTAGTCACCTGCGTAACCACAGCATCTATTTCACAAAGAAGAAGTCGGGACAGTGCTGGGTGTCATAAAGGATATTTATCACAGATTATTTCTTTCTTGCTGATGGAATGAAAATCAACTCTACGTTAGGTTTAAGTACCCACTGCAATTATTTATGTAAATTAAGTATTTCCATCCAATATGTTTTATAAATCTTGGGCTATGCAAGTGAACTGAAAACAACCCTCAGCTCAAACATGAAAGTTTATTCTAGAGCTTGACACTCAATTTTAGCAGCTGAAACTCCAAGTACATTTTTAACACCAGGAACTGTTTTGCAAGATCAAAAGCTGTTCTATCGTGCTCTGTTCAAGAGCTCTAGTTTAAAAGTTTAAATATGTTCCATCAGTACGTTAATGACATGGCAAATGGCTGATTTCTTCTCATCCATTTCAAAGAAATCAATAGTGAGAACAGTGTGTGTTGTGATAGATATTTATGGCGTGACGCGGTCATTTTATTGACATGTCACCCAGCACCAAGTAGAGGTAAAATGATTAGCTTATCCTCATCCAATCTCCTTCTCTGCACTGTACAGTGCTGTGCACTAAGACGCGTCTTTCCTAGAGGGGTTGCATGCATGGAGCTGGTGTAGACAAAGGAAACAGTCAAACATGTCATCCCATCCTTGCAGATTCACAGTATTCAGAGATGTCAAAGGGTTAATGGATGATTTACAGTGTAGGTCCAGTTTTATGTCCTCCGTGGTCTTCATCGCACCCGGTCAAACGGACCTCCGCTGGCCTTGTGCGCTCGCTCTGTTGACCATGTCCTGGTACATCTTGGACCTGAGGAATCGTGGGTAGGAGTCTTTCTCCATGAGGCTGTAGACTTTAGCCTGGACTTCGTTGAGGCTGGTTGGGGTCGGATCCTCCAGGCTCTGCTTGGTCTTCTCCCTGGTGCGGTAGTCAATGTTTATCTGCCAGGAAAAGAAGGTCACTCACATTAAGTCAAATCATCTGAGATATACAGGGTGATTTTTTCTATAATTTCACAGAGATTTAAGTCACTTTTATTTACATGTGTTTTCTGTTCACTTCTCAAAGTCCCTCTAGTGTAGCAAAGAACAAATTAAGTGCATGTCAGGGGGTTGATGGGGTGTAGCAAAGACCAACTCTTTGTGAAAATGGATACAGTGGTGTTCGAAATGCACTTACATTTTGTATGCTGTAGAAATGTACCAAGATATCACAATCACATAATTAGGTGAAGGGCTTTTGACGATGGAGAATTAATAAAATGGAAGAAGACATTAACCCCAGTCACACACACAGACACACACACACACCTCTCTCGGTGCCTGAATATCAATGAATTCATGGAAGATCTTGTTAGCTTTAGACACAAGCTTGGTTGAGCTCTTGATTTTTTTGTACTCCTCGCAGGCCATCCAAAACTCAATATTCTCGTCGCTGAACTCCGTCTTGAGAAATGACCGGAAGGCAGCCAGGCCATCTGGAAAGGACAAAAAAAAAAAAAAGATTAGGATGCTTAGGGAGGATGTAAAAACAATAAAACACTTCACAAACATGATGGATGCTGCAGCGTTAGCACCTATTTCTGTGCAGAGGCTGAGAACTCCCTCTTCTGCAGTTGTTCTGTTTTTTCCTTCAGCACAGAGCAGCTAAATAATGTGATATTACCCCTCATCCTATGTTGACATATTTCCTGTGTGTACACACTTGTGTTCCCAGAGATGGAATCAGCTCTCATGATTAGAACACAAACAAATAGGAGCAAAGTACTCCCTCAAAGAGTTCTTTTTTTCCTGTCTTCATCAGTCAAGATAAGTGATCAGTTAATGTGCTAATGATAACATGGAGGGAGGGCATGTGTTTCTTTTTTTTTTTATCAGCTTGTGTCACGTTGACATGTTTTTTCAAACCCTCTCATTTCTGATGTTTACCTAATAAATCTGGGCAGGGCACAGTGGATGGCCCATCTGTGCATATGCAATGACATTACTCATCCGGAAACACACATTCAAACACACGACATGCAGGTTTACATGTTCACGTGGATACACACGCGCACAACACACACACACACACACACACACACACACACACACACACACAGGTTTGTTTGCAGATTTCGCCAAATAACTGCGTCAACACAAGCGGAATCATCAAGCTTTTATTGCAGTCCTTCTCATCTACTATAACTTTTTGGAACAGATTTCCTCTGTAGGGGCACACTCTGTGAAAAGCTCTCAGAGAGTGCATACCTGTACAAAGAGATCAAACTTCTCTGCTCTACATTGGTAATGACATTTAGCAGCATCAGACTTTGGATCAGTACTGTGTAAGAAAGTGTTTTAAAAGTGTTTTTATATTACATCTGATTTGGCATCCCAAGACTGAAAAGATGAACGTATTCTGTTTACTGTATACTGTTTATTGTGTTTTAAGATAACTTTACAAAGCAACACAACCTACATTGATATTTGATACTGAATAAAACCGACAAAGCTATAACCAACAAGCTTTATATGTCTGATTAAACCATTTCTGGATTTTATTGTGAAATGGCATCAAAGAGGGTTCTTCATGTGTGGTCTCATGTGGGTCTTCAGTGAATTACGTCAGTCCTATGCCCTACATACGTGCTAAACAAACATTTGGTACGAGCACAGTTTACAAAACCGGACGTGCCAAATGGTTTGTAACACACAACCATCTGGGAAGTCGTCCTTGGAAACTGCTTAGAGAAGGACGGGCGCTTTCAAAAAAAGCACTTGGCAGGCGATTGGACGAACCATCTGTCTATCACAGTCCACCAGATAAGAAGTGAAGACATGCTTTCCATTGAGAAAAGCGAAGCCTTCAGTTCTGTTCTTCGATCTTCTTTCAGTTTCAAAAAAATCTCTTCAATTTCAGATGTAAATGATGCTATGGCAGCTATCTTTAGGAGCCCAGTTGTTACATCTAAATCACAACTGTAGCTGCCAACAGGCCATCGTTGGATATTGATTGCTCTAAATGTGGTTTGTACTCACGCACATAGTCTACATAAGTCTACATAAACTGACTTTAAACATTTCCATTAATAATCTTTATGAAGTGACTGGTCTGTTTTTGTTGCATGTATACGAAAACACATAAGGTATTCTTATTCACTCTTTTAGCTTTGTTTTTGGTCTCTATGACATCCCTAATATAAATATCGGACTACTCCGCTGTTATTTGCTCCACTATGTTCACCAGCTAGTCACAAATGACAGTACGTCTGCTGATTGAGGCTGAGGAGGTAGTGGTGGGGCTCATAGAGCATTTTAGTTCTTCCAAACTCAAAACAGCAACAGTGAAATTTACTGAGCGGACATCTGAACATAAGAGCTGCAAATTCAGTAGACAGTTTGTAGGGTCCACCACTTTGAGTAACCCCTTTCACATTGCCATTTGATGTCGTATGAAAGTCTGTGTTGAGTGCATTCCGATCCTCATAAAACATTGTTGCTAGCAGTGTTCTTCACGCTATGTCTTGGTGTAGTGCTATATCTGTTGGGACATTACTCCCACGGACCGTTAATTAGTAGATCGGCATCAAGCCAACAGCATGAAGTGAATCATGCCGCTTGTCTCGCGTATGCAGACTGATGACCACAGCACTGTGACAGCGCAGGGGATTGGTCAGGCTGCACCAAATCTCATTCTGGGATCACGGGAAAAGAATCTGCCCACCACTGAGTCTCCGAGGTTCTGCTCCGAGGTTTCCGCCTGTTAAAGGGCCTTTTTCTTTTTCCTTGCCACTGTCGCCAAGGGCCTGCTCATGGTGAAAATGTTGGGTCTCTGTCAATACATTGATCAAGGGCCCTGGCATTAAAATGGCTAAATCCCAGCAACAGAATAAGGTAACAGCTACTAGCTTGTTTAGGTTCACACCATTAGCTACCAAGTTTGTCAGTGTGTATGGTGCTAGCTTGGACGATGTTGCTTCACCTAGAGACTGGGAGGAGAGAAATGCCGCTGGAAATAGACTATCATCCCAAAAATTACTGTCTAGAATCAGGAAACAGATGGAAAATCATTGCTCAGTACCACTCATGGTTGAAAAAAAAAACAAAGCACCCTAAAACCAAAAGCACACAAAGATTGATAAAAAATTGGTAATGTGTTAAGGTAGCGTTCATTCAGAAAGGACAGGGGGTAAAGGTCCGTAGCTCAGTAGGTGGTTTAGAAGGTTAGAATGCAAGGATGACTGAGGGAGATAATTTGACAAAAGTCAGAGTGAAAATGGGGACCAGGCTGACATGAATTTAGCAGTAAATGTGGCTGAGAAACTTTAAGTCAATGCAGCAAGGGAGCTTAATGAACTGACTGTCCAGAGACTCACGCTTAAATACATCAGAACAATTAGGAGCAGCTGGGAGCAACGGGGACAATGTGGGGCAGCTGGGGCTGAGACGATCACTGGGGACAATCACTGTGGCACTCTGGGACCAGCCAGGATGTTAATTAAAGAATACACTGTAGCAGTAAGCTTAAAACACTGTCTGCTGTTTTGGACTGTTCCCGTCACTTCGTCACTCTGGATAACAACTTTTGCTAGAATGCACACTATAGCCCTGACATATCAAAAGCCCTGCTGCTCGTCAGCGTCACACAATGTTCTTTCTGCTAACAAGACATGTAACAGCCGACAGTGTTCTTAGGTCAGACCCCCAACAGCACACACACACAATCGGCTTTACACACTGAGGAATGACCCTGAATCCATGAAGGTCTAAGCGTAATTCACTATTGCTCCTTTCAAATTAAATTAGGGCAAGGTGAATGCAATATCCTATCAGGGGAACATTCAGTGTCCCGGCCCTATTGCTTTGATATTGAATTATGTAATGTGTTAGTGTTATGTGTCCATGTACTTGTTGTAGTTCACCTCTCTAATGCTCGGTCAATTGAAACAGGATACACAGGTGCATCACGCCTGGGGTCGGCCCTTTTCTTGGCCCCCGTGACAAACGCTGTTTTTCATGGGCGACATTAGCTTCCTAATGGTTATGTGTCCAGCCGGGGTGTTATGTCACAACCTCGATTTGAACAAAACAAATAATTTTCATGCGAGGGGGAGATTGTTTACAGCTCTCTTTTATTGAAGAACTGTACAAATCATACATTGAAAAAGACATCTAACTGCTAACTAGCAAGCAAAGCGTTTGCAGTCACATGCATTTTCAAAGTCTCTCATATGTAAGACTCAAACACGCTTACGATTCTTTACTGACGAAGACTTGCGGTGATGGCTGATCATTAAAAGGAAACCCTCTAGACTTTTCTTGTTCATTAATCAATTTGAAGATATATATCGGCAACTATTTTGACAATCGAATTTGAGAACCAAACCTCCACTGGTCCCAGCTTCTCCTATGTGAACATTTGTGGCCTTTCTTTGTTTTTTAAATTTGATGGTGCTTTGTCAGAAAGCAACATTTATCCGAACACTGGTTACATCAACGCTAGCATTTCCCCTTACTGCTAACACATCACAAACAAAATAATTATATTATAAAATTGAAAAATAATTAGCATATGAACTGATATGAAAACACACACACAGCTAGTTGCAGGTCGAATTGAATGTGGTTCTTCATCAGGAAACTTTAGCTAGCAGTTTTACTCTGTTGGCGTGTTATTACATGTATTGGTGTGTTAGCACCTCCAACAATCGAGCATGGAACAGCAAGGCATGCACATACTTCAAGGTTACACTGGCAGGCAGGTGTAGGTGTGAAGTACTTGACTGATGTGCATACTTATACAGCGAAAGTCTGCAGAGTGCCTTCAAATCTGCTCAGCAGCAACTGTGTGACTGACACTTGCAATGGACTGCTATCACCAGGCATGGACTGGCCATCTGCACATTTTTGGGCCGGGCTGTCATAATTTAATCAACAAAACTATATTATAATCATTTTTATATACCATGACGGCCCATTGGTTGATTTTCTTGTAGGACATTGGGCTAATCCAATGAAATACTTCAGCCCTCCTCTTTTTTTTTTTTTTTTTTTTTAATTAAATTTTTTTCTAAGAGCACAATTTAGAGAGGGGGGCCCATTGGTCCATCTTCAATATAGATAGTGGACCGAATCAATGAGGATATAATACAAAAGTGGCCCCACCCCTTCTCTGCGTTCTCTCCTGTAACTTTTGCTAGTTTCAAAGTGATGAGCATGAGGAGTGGCAACGTGGGGCAACCAAAGAGAAAGAAGGGAGGTCCGGAGAAGTTGCGTGCTCAGAGTGAAGAATCTCACTGTAGATGCAGAATGATGAGCAATGCTGATTGATATGTATCAGTATTAAATGGTGTTGCAGACTTCCCAAAATCTGGCAGCCACAGCACCTTATTCTGATAAAATAGCAAATGGTCAAGGCTGAGAAGTGTTGGATGAGCAGCAAGTGTCCGTTTTAGGCGACATTTTAGATATTTAGGTTAAAGGTGTGTTAAAAGGCTACATAGTAGTTTAAATGTGTAGCAGCTCTCTATGCTGTGGTTAAACACGTTTTTAAAAAAACGATTTAAAAACTGCTAAAGTGTAAAGAAAAGTATAAAAGTATTATTAGCAAAAGGTACGCCCACATTGAATAAGAGAGTAAGACAGTGTCAAATGCTTTTAATAGTTGCTTTGCATGAGTTCATACAGCAGCATGGTCTTTAGCCTTATATAACAATGTTGTAGCTTTTTAAAGGAGGGAGCACCTTTTAACCTGAAGGGCTAGAATTGAGCTGTTATGTCAGGGAAATTCAGAAAATACATATTAGAGATGATTTCAATAAAAAGGGTGGCAGAATTGAATTACACAGAGCAGATAAAAGTGGTAGAGATAACAATAGACGCTAAACTTACGATATTTAGGATGCTGATGATGCATTATGCTTGAAATAGAATATTCCAATTCCAATTTAATATGGGAAGTAGAACTATGTGTTGAGTAAATGTACTTATTTGCTTTCCACAATGATTAATTGACAGACTTCTAAAGTCAGCAGCAGAGTTGGATTTGGGATAATAGTAAAACACATTCCTTCGGGGAACACATACATATATAACTAGTTGGTTGTACTCTGCTAGTTATGAGGGGCCGGTCTAATTCAAAAATGCCAGGGCCAATTTTTTTTGTCCCAGTCCAGCCCTGGCTATCACAACAACAATTGGTCCAGTGATTAAAGCTTGAAACATCATGTAATGCTCAAAAGTTTTTTATTTTTTATTTATTTATTTTCATATTATTTATTATTTATTTATTTTTATTTATTCTAACTGGCAAATATATGGAATTCAGTGGCAGTTTTGATGACAGAAAATAGCTGACTTGAGACTCATTTGGATTTGGAGAGGGTAGACTTGTGACTGTACACAAACAGATATGCTGAGTTTATACTTTTTTGATTTTTTGTCTGATTACATTTTAATGTATTTTACAGAATATCAGTAATTATGACACAAATGTAATTATTTTTTATACTTTCTGAACAAGTTGGATGACTTGGTCAACTATATCCTTGTTTGAGGTACTAACACTGCATTCTATTGCGAGTCGGAAGTCGGTATTTCTGAGTCTGTATTCCCTACTTTCATTCTAAATGCGTCCCGTTGTATCTGCTTGGGAAAACACTGACGCCCACAGCAAAGGGATGTTTGTATGGAAAGCCTGTGAACTTCACAAGCAGCTACAGCAGCTGATCTAACAGATTAGGGGTCGCCTCCCTCCTCACGCTCACAAAGACTTCCATCAAGCATAAAATCGGCTGAGTAGAAGTGAAAACGGCAGCTACGACATTGTTGTGACTAGACGTTTTTACAACACATACACTACCATTAAGTAAGAAGTGATGAAAGGATAAAAAGTATTGTTCGCTATGTGTGGCGCCATCTGTGCTTACGCTGGTCAAGCTGGGGTCGGTGGAGTTTGCCTGAGTTTCTGACTTCGATGACTGAACTGTATCTGGATCAGTTTTCCTTGCTTTACTCCAAGCAGCTACAAACATAAAACAACTTTTTGCCCATGTTGCTATGCGTGCAATCTGAGTTTTTATTTCAATCAAACCATTTCTACATCAGTTGTGACCCTTTGGACCTCAGTGAAACACTCTGTAAAACACAAACATTCTGAAAAAGAAAGGGTTTTCATATCAAGCAGATTTAACTTAAGTGGAGCAAGAGTGTTTGGTGAGTATTTCTGGAGAAATCCCACAAGGTGGATGTGCTCTGAGTCCTGTCAGTTCAGGTTTGATGCCTCCTATGTTACGTCACACAGCTTGTTAGCAGTTAATAAATGCGTGACCGGTTTGTGCAAATGGATCTTTGTGAGTGGGTCTGTGCCAGTGTGTGTTTGGTCCAAGGGGAAGGTCACAGACAAGTGTGTGACTCATTATGCAGTAAGGAGTCATTACAACACAGAATTGACAAGATGGTCTAAGAGGGAAGGACATTGACTTGAATTGAATTGAGTATGAAGCAGAAACTATCAAAGAAACAGGGAAAGGGCTATTTTACCGCTACAGAAAGGTGACATGTACAGAAATAGAGAATGTCCACTTACGTTTGTGAGAGAGAAGATGATCAAACGATTCTGACCACCGAACAACCTCATCGGTTGACACTCTGAAGGAGAGAAAGAGCCGGAGGAAAGTGCCTGAGCAAGACGCCGAACAACCACTGTAATTTCATGCATTTTTAACACCAGATGGTACTGTATATATTATTGAAGGGGCAGAGGGGTTTGATGTATGATTTATTCTCTGCTCGCGGTTGTTCTTCCGCTCAGGGGGAAGCTCGGGATAGAAGAATAACAGTGTCTGACATCTCATTTTAATGCTCTTTTATGAAGTGGTTAAAACACAGGGTGATAACACAATAAAGGGACAAATTAACATTATTGTACCCCTCCACCTTGGTAGTCTATGTAGCAATAGGACAGCTTATGAAATATGTTTTCTGAACAGAACAGTAATAATAATAATAATAATAATAATAATAATAATAATAATAATAATAATAATAATAATATATCTTTTTTTTTAAACCTTTACAACAGCTTCCCCTCTTGTAGGTTTCTTATATGATTTTAGATAACTTTGCAGAGAAATGGTTGCACAGATTGAGAGATGGTGGGAAAACACATTTTCCTTCATTATTCTTTAATCTACCACCCACTTGCATGCTGCGACTTGGAAATATACGTTTTAATATCTCCATTATCGTCAATAATGGCGACACCCCTATACCGTTTGTATTGCTGATGTGATGTTATGCCACACGACACGTGCCTTCTGAGAAGCAGGTCATGTCTTCTCCTCTCTCACGTTCCTCACATATCTCACACTCACAGGTTCTCCTCCAACACTGAGGGAGACATAGTGCTAATCTATTTTCACTCATGTAAATAGATTAGAATAGATTATTCAAGAGCAGTTTTCAGTTCCAATGGTTTCTACAGCTCTCATGTTTCTGTGATGGAATAAGAGGAACACAAAGTACTTTGTCACAAAATAGAATTCATGATTGATTTATTATAGGTTTACTGAAAATGTGACTAAATCTGCTGGGTCAGAATATACATACAGTCATTTCACCCCAGTTGGGTGCTTTTGATGGCCATCCACAAGCTTCTGGTTGTCCTCTGGCTGAATTTTTAGCCACTCCTCTCAAGAGAATCAGTGAAAGTCAACAACAGTTGTTGGCTTCCTCGCACAGACTTGTTTTGTCAGCACAGTCCACAAGTTCTTGATGGAGTTCAGGTCAGGACTTTGACAAGACCATTCCAAAACCTAGATTCTTGCCTTATTTAGCCATTCTTCTACCACATTTGATGTGCGTTTGGGATCTTTGTCCCTTTGGAACACCCAACTGCACCCAAGAGCCAATATTCTGGCTGATGATTTGGAGATAGTCCTCCTTCTTCATTATTCCATTTACTTTCTTTAAAGCAGCAGATCCACTGGCAGTAAAACAGCCCCACAACATGATACTGACTGCACCATGCTGGACAGTTGGTGTGGTGTTCTTGGGGCTAAAGGCCTTACCTTCTCTTCTCCAAGAAGAGTTTTCCTCCAGGAAGTTTTTTCTTTGTCCGTGTGATCAACAGCAAGCTTCAGGGGAGCTTTAAGGTGCTGTGTTTAAGGTGCTTCTATCTTGCACATCAGCCTCTATCATTTGCCCTTTCAGATGAATGCTGAGCTCCTTAGACGTTCCCATTGTAGTGTTTATGGCTGAGGCTAATGAGTGTATCAAACAAGCCCTATTAAAATGAGCCCAGAGAAGTCATCAGCTGTTATCAGTCAGAATCACTCAGAAGAAGTTCAGAGTCCATGCTACGAAGACAATTTGATTCACACAACATTCTGTAATCACCCAAATAGATTGTTCAGTTTACTGTATGTATATTTTCGATGCAGCAGATTTGGTTACACTTTCAGATGACCTATAATAAATTCATTATTGAACCAAACTTCATGAATGTTTCTTCATTAAAATAACTTGTGACATCTCAAATGTGCCTTTTGCTTACAACTGAACATTTTGCCCACTTGCAGCTGTAGGCAGCGTCAGTTCAAACCAATTTGATGGCAGTGGGAGACATGTTTCTTCATCAGCATTTGCCACGGCTTTGTTAACTGTTACGCAAGTTTGCAGCAAATAAAAAACAAGCGCTTATTTGAAATCGTTAAATCGTATCACGCAAATGTATTGTGTATGATGAACAACAGAAGGCTGAGCTGCTAATCCATGTTTCTGGCATGAGGGTTGACAGGAGTGGATTATATGAGATTGAAAGCCACACTAAAAAAAAGCAATAAACTTAATTTGAAGAAACGTTTTCGAAGAAGTGTAACAAATTCAAACTCCAAAGGCAGACTGTGGCATCCAGAGAGTTCTGTAACACAACAGAAGCGTTTCCATTTGTTGGAAACTTCAGATATTTTTTGGCAGACTCACTTCAGACACCTGGCGGCTGTCTCGTGGGCCGGAGGCAGGAACTCAGAGAAGTCACTGTAGGAGTCAGATTTGTTGGACAGGCAGCCTAGTCTGGTCTTCATGGTGCTGAACCTGCTGTAAAACACACACAGACGACAAAATGACTTCTTCTGACTCTGATATCTCAGTGTACAGCTGTGACAAAGAAAATACATCTTATGTCTTATGTAAGTGGATGATGATTCATGTGTAGGTGCGAGGTTGTGACCTGTAGGTTGTAGGCTCCAAAGAGATGTGGAAAGAACTATGTTCATCATCGGGAATTTAATGAATTGAATGCATGAAGGTGCACAAATGTGAACCCAGATCACAACTGGAAAGCAGCAAATACGTCATAATCAATTTCTCTGGATAAGTGAAGGTCACTGTGATAATACTGCTAAATGATTGTTTTTGCTCCTGTTTTTCAGTGATTGCAATACACCAGAAAAAAACAAAAAAAAAAACATCTTAGCTTGGCAGCATCTTACATATTCTTCAGCTATTACCAGGGTGGCTAATCGTATGTTTTAGCTTCATGAAGCCGGGCTGCCCCTTTAGATATTTAGACTATGCATCAGTTCTTAAATGTTGTTGGGAAACCTGATGAATTAACTGATGATAAGAAACAAGATGCGGAGAGGCCAACTGGCTGGGCTGGATGTAGACGACAGGTGCAACTCCATATGCAAGAAACTGATTCAGTGCGGGCTCTGCCTCATTCAGCTTAAACATCCCCGATGGCCAAATTCACATCCACTCAGGGTTTTCTTGTTTGATTGCAGTTTGCAGACTTTAAGAAAACCCCTAACAATTCATGACTGCAGTTCAGTTACAGAGGCTAAGATATGGAGCTGACAATATCCAGCTTCAATTCACAGTATGGCTTGTAGCACACTCCACTGTTCATTTTATTTATCAGAATGATCAAACAGAGTAAATACAATAATACATAGAGCAGTTAGGTTTATTTATTGTGTGGCTATGAAAAGTAAAGTATGGAAACAGCCCCTAAAATTGGTCATTAAAAATGAAAAAAACACTCAATATTCTTTAACTTGACAAAATTTTAAATGCACAGATATGAGCCACATCTCCATAGTTCGTCACAAGCTGTCCCATCTTATTTGCACACTGCTGCTGTCATGTACTGTTTGTCAGCGCTCTGCCTCTGGGACACATGGGTCACTCCAGATCGGGAAGGGTTGTGAGGATGCTCCAAGGTTGAACATTTCTATAAAAGTGGGCCTATTTTACAGGAAATAATAAGAAAACATTGGATGGTTAGACGGTCATACAATACATTCACATAAAATCCCAGAGATATGGGAGTGGTATCCATCATCTCATCTAAGAGCAAATGTGGAATGAGACATCAAGTTTTAAGATTGCTTAATTTGTTCCATTTAAAAGATGCAACTTGGAGAAGGCTGTGCTGCCAAGTTCAGCACTTTCCTGAAGGGGAAATGAAAAAGAATGGAAACCCCAGGGCCTGAAAATGGAACAAATGTCAAAAACTACAGTTCCTCGAATAACCACTTGTGGCCGGCTCCAAAAGTGAGTCAATGGAGACGGAGCGCAATGAAGTCTTGCTCACCTTGGCGGGCTCAGCTCAGCAAGCGAACAACAGAAAAATGCCTAAATGCCAACGTGTGCTGGATGTACTACATAACCAAGAAATGAGCTGAGCTGAATGGAATGGCCAGTAACACAACTAAAGTGGATACAGGCAACATGATTTGAATCTTCAGAATGAAGAAGCATATTGCCTTTCAGAGGCCTGATGTCACAGAGTAAAGGCTCATATTGATTGTAGTCTTTGAGCGACACAGTCCTGAGTTCTAGTCTGGTGAGCAGTGGTTTTAAATCTCAGAGGGAAAGTGATGAACTGCAGCAACTTTCACAGGAGAACTTTGAAATAATAGAATCTAGTTCTCTTTTTGTTGCTTGTGAGGACCGGCCTACTTTTTTTATGTGGTACACCCTTGTTAGGATGATATTTACACAGTAGACCAAAAATAAACTTAAAGTCGAGACAGACTTGATGGTTTAGCCATTTTCCTGTCCCCACAACAACAACATGCTTCATACTGAGGTAAGGTTTGTTATGTACATCTCTCTGAAGAAATCTGATGGATGATGATAATTTAGGACAACTTGTGTCTGTCTATTCATCCACACACGTTCATTAAAAAGTCCCAATTTCACGAGTCCTTCTAGCCTTTTACCTTTATGACTTTGAGTGCAGTGCAGGTGGAGTTGCAGCGGTGGATTGTTTTGATGCTTGGACCTGGAATTGGGAACATTGCATGAAATGTACTATTCATTAGCCAACCGAAGGCCATTTGCTGGAGCAAATGAACTTGAAAGTGTTGTGCCCCCCATTCACCGCTGGCTGGTTGTGGTATCATCTTTACGTGTGTGAGTCTGTGTGCATAAGAGGCGGCGTGTGCGTTTGTGTTTGGTTTGGACCAATATATCAGCTTTCTGATATTGCCTTTAAATGAAAAGTGAATGGCAGTTTCCTTTGCCATCAGATGTGAGTATCAGAGAGGGAAACAGGACATTTACAAAGAGAACATTGGAGTATAAACATATTCTGCAGGGAGAGGCATTTGTTGTTGGGTTAAGAGGAGAGTTACTAGCTCACATGCTCTCACCGAAGCTTTAATCCATCAAAATTAAACACGAGGAAGAACAGCCCCGAAGTTATTGCAGCTCCTTTGCGATGCAATGTGGATGTGATGCTTCCTGCCCCAGAAACACCCTTGTTATATACCAGATGTTATTTATAACACAGATGCACTGGACTGGAAGAACAGTTTGTCGTCTGTGTGAGTCATATCTGAAGGTGCACTTCATTTGTTAATGAAAAGCTATTTTCAGAGAGGCTTGAAAAAAAAAAAAAAATAGCCAGAGATATTTTAAGCATAGCAGCACATGTATGGCGTATGGGTTTACTCAAGTTCACCAGTGAGGGTCGAGTTCTACGTCAGATTTCTCCACAGACTCGTGGAAAGTTTTAAAAGAATGTTGTTAGGATTACTTTCTCCTACCATGAAATCAGTAATGCAAACACCGCAACAACATACACGAAGACTAGAACAAGATGCATTGCTGTTTTTAGACCCCTGCAGCGAGGGAGCCTGACGATGTAAAGTCGAGGATGAAATGCACACAAAAGGTCACGCAGTCACACAATTTTGATGCGTTCCTTCTATGCAGAGGCTGGATGTGTGTAACACGCTGTGCAAATGAAGTTTTGGTGTGAGGTTGGTGGATCACTGAATGAATGAATGAATTGGATACATCCTCTGAGGAACATCATTTTTGTCCAGCAAATTTCAAAGCAATTTGCGTAAGTGATCAAACTGGCTTAAGTGTGGAGAGAAACACCATCTCACCAAAACAACCATTCAGTAGCTGCACTAGAGGGTTTTTATCATATCATGCATTTTTCCCCATTTCATTTAGGGTGTATCCTCTGAGGACCCTGATAATCCTGCTCTGGCTAGTTGATGCACAATGGACATGACGGTCCAACTGATCAATATGCAACTCACCTTACTCTCTGCTATCAAGATGAACTTTCATTTCTTTTTTTTTGGTTAATGTTTATCTCATATATATCACTTTTGCATCTGATATATTTTCATGCATCTTCCCCTGATTACTGTACGTCTTTCGTAAGCCACACTGACTTCTGACCCTGTTGTGGAAAGGTGCACTACAATGAAACCTGACTACAGAGCTTTGCCCTTGGTGATGGACAAATTCCACGACTGACTGGTGCCTTTTCAGCCTTTCTTCCCTCAGGCAGTGCCATTATGTAGGGACACCTTTCACGGATTGTAGGTGACATGCACACATGGGCATGTAAATATTAAATGAAGGCAAACTGACAAGCGGTTTTAATACAATTCCAGGGGAAATGGAAACCAGCCTTTAACCATAAATCATGGTTGAATGTGTATGTGTGTCAGCATGTGCCTCTTTTTTTAGAGCAGAAAAAAAAAAAGGTCATCTTGTGAAGTTGATGAGGAGAGACGCGGACATATGATACTGATGGTTTGGCACACACCGTACAGACTTATCAATAACTGACCTCCTCCCCCTCCTCATGCCTTCTGCCCGTCCTCGCCTCTCTTCCTCTCTTTTGACAAATCTATCTCTCTGGCTGTTGTGAGCTGCGTTCTGCGTCTGCACCGTGGCGCAGACACGTGCCGCCGCTGAGCTATTTATAAAAATCCCTGACAAATCCATGTAGTCAGGAGGAAGCAGTGCATGTTCTATTCAGCCATGCAGCAAGGCCGACTCCTGGAGGAAAGAGGCTAAAAACGGCAACAGCACTCTAATGTCTCAGTTATACACAAGCGCGCCTCATGAATCTCAAAGTGAAGGCAGCATCCTGCTAGACCTCCACTATGCGAGGTGCCCGTTGGGGTTGCTGGATTAAGAAGTAAAAATCTAGATCATGGAATTTGTTTCTGTGTGTGTGTGTGTGTGTGTGTGTGTGTATGAACATCTCCTTTGATGTTACCTAACTTGGTGCAATGCAGGTTTTCACATTACCCTCCATGTCCTCATTTCTGGCAGACAGACAGAAGGGTGTCAGAAGACACCCGGCAGGTCTATAGCTGTGTGCAGCATTAGCTGACATGCTGCACAGTAATCATTAAATGAGGGTTTGTATAATAATGATTAGATGACATTTATCTAGGAAAAATAAAGATATTATTGATATTATTATTATTATCATTGTAATTGCCTGGTGCAAACAGGTAGACGTTATGTATTTATAGATTTATCCTGAACTGGGATATACATAGTGTGATTACATATGCATGGATGCTCAGGTGTTCATATCTGCAGTGACGTTAGCGTTGACGGTAGCGTTGACGTTAAAAGCGAAAAGACAGTGTCGTCTTCAAGATCTCAAGTACAGGTCAAATCCCTGCTCTCGCTCCGGCTGAGTGCAAGTAAAAATAGCAACTTGTCAAGTTCAATTTTGGGACTGTTTGGGTTGCGTCCACATATAGCACGTCACGTTTTTGTCATAAATCTGGGACAAGCTCCCAAGAAACGTCACACTGTTTTGACACAACGCTTTTTTTTTTTGTAGCTAAAGTCTACAACTGCTTACACATATCATGTTCATATTAGATGTATATGAGCTGATCTTCATGTCAGGAGGTGGAGAGGACTGTGGTAAAGTGACAGCTAGGCGAGATGGTTGCCGTGCAAGAGACAACTATTAGAGACGGTGTTTCCACATCAAACCCACTGGATATTTTTTAGGAGACATCAAGACAACTTCCAGCCACATTAATGGCAGCCAGTGTTGCTGGTTACCTCGAAAAGGTAATCTGATTACTAATTACTGATTACTCCTTTGAAAAGTAACTTAGTTATGCATGATAGCACTTTGTAGCCAGCACAGAGTGTCATCTTTAGCTGACACAAACACAAAATAATGACTGTATTTCCAGCTTGAAAATGCACATCTCAATTGCTGTTTGTGTTTGTGTTGCTGCGTGGTGTAACACGTGAGTTGTTGTCATGCTGAAAGCTTGAATTGTCACATACACGACGTAACTCCCCGAAACGCAAGAAGAAAGTGAAATTTTATATTTTTACTAAGGAAAATGACAACGATAATAGTAACGCACAGTGACTTGAATAAGTAACTTTAATCTGATTACTGGTTTGGAAATATAGACATGTTAGATTACTCGTTACTGAAAAAGTGGTCAGATTAGAGTAACACATTACTGAGTAACACGGTACTGGCATCACTGGTGGCAGCAACACATGTACGATGAGACATTGGGATCATTTCCAGGCAAAAATTAAAACAAAAACGGAAGATTTCTCAGTCATGTTAATGAAGTTTTTGATGGAACATCCAGATAATTTCCAGCAACAAAACATTTTCCCCAAGTCTAACCAAGTGGTTTTTACGCTTAACCCACCCAGACCACATTTAAGAAAAAGAAACATAAAGGGGTAAAAATAAAGACGCATGAGTTTCAAACTATTAAATGTAAATTTTAAATATGTGCTTTTTGTTAAAACATATATAGGCAACATTTATTCTACTGACTGGGTGAGATTCCCCAGGCTGGCGAGGAGACGGTTTGCTTGCCAGGCTAGCTGTGTTGACTGTGTCCACAGGTAGGTAGTACAACCCTCCTCCCAGCATCTCTCAGATTCATTAAATCATTTAATAATGACTGACTACAGACACGAGAGCAGCATTAATCCTCTCAGCTCTCTCTTTGCAATCCTGCAAATTAGTCTATTTCTCAAAATGCAGAACTTACCCTTTAGGTTTCCTTATAAACACATATATGCTCTCCAGTTCTTACAACCGTTCAGTTTTCCTGCTTCATACAGCCTCATTTATCAGCAGCCGTCTCTCACTTATCTGTTAATTAATATCAATTCACTGGCTTGGTAATTAATTCGCTCAGTCACTGTCAGCCTCTCGGCCCCCTCCACTTCTTCACAAGCACTAAAACAGGGTCACTCGCTTGTCTTGCACAACCAGCGAACTGTGTCGGCTGCTTCGCTCCTGTGACACTGTGTGGCTGATTTGTGTTCTTTTTATAACCAAGCGCTGGCTCAAAAATAACCCAACCGAAGGAATCATCTAGTTCCTCAGGGCTAATATCAGGGATTTTATTCAAATGTTGGCTGCTGCAGAAAGGGACAGAATTTGTGCGTACACACATAATACCTGGTGGAAGAAACATGTTGTTTTTCTTGCAGTGTCTTTGAGTCGGTCTGTCTTGCAGTGAATAATGGGAAATAAAAGCTTGAATAACTCCTGTGCTACATTCATAAAGTGAGGCACACAAAGAACAAGCAACACACAGGGATGTTTAAATGCCAATACTGAAGGTCTCTCAAATTATGGCGTAATTACTGGCGAATGTTCCAACATGTGCTCACATTCAGCGTGCAGTTTATAATCTCCGCTCATTCAGGGAGCCAGTTTTAGCTGATTTTAGGCTGATTAAGATGCACCGTGACTCAGATCGCAACATATCCAACAGTTCTGAGCAGAGATTTCATTTTGGCGAGTCCAGACATGTCCTTTTCCCGTCTGCAGCCAAGTTGTCAGATTTGGGACTTGAGTCACAAAAGCACAACTGCGGTCTTGCACTTGTGTGTTTGCTTGTGTGTATTTGTGTGCGTACTCTGCCCTAAGAGCAGAAGCCCGACTGCCCACAGAAGTATGTGTCAGACTATCTGATGCGGTGTCACCGTCAGAAACAGCGGAAGGGAGAATATTTCTGTCCTTGTGGATGTCTGCTGTGCCCGACTGGTTCAGGTAGATTTCAGGACAGGATTCTCAACAGCACACTGCTGCTGAGCTGCTACTCTGATGGAGAAACGCCTGCCGACGTCCACGTGTCATTGCGTTAACGCACTGAATCAGTTTAATCCCTTTTAAAAAAAACAAAAACATCTGTAAGTGGGATTTTAGTCCCACATGTATTCTCTTTGAGACACAGGACACTGGTCACTGCTGAGTGCCGTCGTGTCAAGGCCAGCTTAGAAGAAGCTTCCGGGAACATGGTGCTTTTGAAGAGAAACACATTGTACAGCATTATTTGATTTTATAAAGAGATTGTTTTTTCCCCTTTTATTCTCTGTTGTGGAGCACTATGAATAGTTTGTTTTGATAACAGTGCTGTAAACTAAATCACTGATTATCTTTTTAATTATAATGGCGATATTACCTCCGATGACTGAGTGCGGGTACTTGCGTTGAATGAATGTACAGGTGCTATATATAGTCGCAGCAGTGAGTAACAGTCACATGTACAGAGCCTGGCCGATGTGGAAGAAGCCATACAGTTGCACTTACCTGCTGGTGACAAAGGTATGAAGGGTTATGAAGCAGCTAGACATATTTTAACATGTTGGTTAAAGACACGTCTTAATGAGGTTAAAAAAAAAAAAAAAAGAAGCTCATTCTGTCTTTATGTAAATTTCTGTCTTTGCTCCTAAGTTTCACACATCTGGCCGCTGCTGCCCCTGTGATTATTAAAAAAAAAAAAAGAAAAAAAAAAATGTTTGTGGAATATGATTAAAAGGAATCTGACTGTTTCCTAGTTCTGTAATATTTGAAATAATTGTGTTTAATTCTGTAAATTGTATTTAAACTCTTGTTTAAATGTGGATGGAATACTAGAAAACAACTCAGTTGTGAGTAACAGATAATGATGACGGCTCCTCCTATACATCCTGTTCCATAACTGTGCAGTCCCTGACTCCTCCTGCGATGACACCTGAGCACATCGCTCACTTCAACTCTCTGATAGGTCAAGCTGGGATAAAGCTGCCCGAGGGGCTTTTTTTTTTTTTTTTTTTTTTTTTTTTTTCCTGCACGTAACACTCGGATACTATTTTCATCTACTTTTAGTCAGAAAGGTACACTCGTGTGGTCAGATTAATGTCACTCCCCCGCCACGCTGCCCCTCCTCGTACCTATTTATTTTGTATCGGTTTAATCTGTGTCTAGTTGAAAAGCGCCAGCGGCTTATAATTTAATCTCCTAAAGAATAGAAGCACGCAATGCAGGCTTTACAGGGACGCTGTACATTATATATCTCTGCAGCTTGTTTGGTAGCCTTAAAAGCTCTGCCCATCTGCTCTACAAATATTACAATGTTTATATTTCTATCCTCTTTTGACCGAGGTGCACTGGTGTTCATTTGGATTAATGTCACTCTCCTGCCTGTGGGTGTTCTGCTGTTGCCAATTTTCTGTTTCAGACAAACCTGGACAAGTCAGTGGTTTAATATATACAGGCAAATCTCTTTCATGGTCATCCCTTGTCGAGTATTATATACAAACTTCACATGGACAAATGATAACGCGAGCAAAGAATGGAAGTAGTTGCTACTCCAAATTAAATAACTCTACATTTTTAATTTACTCTGATTCATTATATTAACCATTTCCATGTGATAAACAAAGTAGGAAGAAACACATGATCTCTGGCTCAATTATGATTATGTCTGTGTCGATTGTCTCTGCTGGTGATGTGCAAAGCCTTTGCAGTTTATAAGCAGCAGGTTTTGGGCATCTGGTGACACATTGCTAATGAATCCTCCTTGTGACAACAAAGGTTAGCTTGTGCTAATGAAGACTACATTAGGTTTTTCTTATCAACAATTTCCATCACTCTTATTAGCATGAATGTGATAAATAAAGCTAGCGAGCTATGACACGATATGTTGTTTGCAAACTGCATCTTTTACATCTATATTTCACTTTCAAAATTATTGCGAGTACAATTCAGTTATAGTTGATAAACGTAGATGTGTGTCAGAATTGTGATAAGTGATACACAGACCAGATGTGAGTCTGAGCTGATTGGCTCCAAAGCAGCAGCGGTCAGTTCACCGGATTTACTGACTCACCAGCCACTCAGAGGGCTAATTCATCCTGAGCTTGACGCTACAATGATCATTAGCGAAAGTGTCATGAGTGGCCACTCGACGAGTGCATTAGCCGCTGTGCAGACCTGTCAATACTAAGATGACAGATAAAGCAGCACTAATCATTTGTTAGCTGTTTGGGGTGTATTATGGGCTCATGAACTAGAAGTGTGAGCAAGCAATCACCGATTTACATATCCGGCAGAGCAAAATTAGCATTATTTGGTGCCATCTGGCACGACAGTAAGTCTAATATTGATCCTCCTTAAAGCTCTGTTTGTATAAATAACTCAGCTGCTAAATGTTCCACTTTGTTTACCAGCCGATCACTAACTTTGTCTCCTGTTTGTTGCTGGATTGGCAGCATCATCTTTTTCACAGAAAACAGCTGCTTGTTGCTGCTGGAGAGCCAGAGAGAAGCAACATAATGAACCTCACTGTGCAGCCTTAACTCAAGGTTAAGTTCCTTAACTGAAATCAACCACAAATTCAACAGCTGTTACCCAGTGTGGTCTGTTTAGAAACCAAATCAGCTATTCACAGCCTCAGTCATAACATGGCACGCCTCCTGAAATCTTTACACTTTGTATGAAAGATTTGTAATGCATCTTTGCTTCCACCCCAGTCAAATCTCAAAACAGACTGCGCTTGAAGCTCTTCCCACTCTCACTCACCTTAGGCATACAGGGAGGGCGAACAAAGCTCACCAGTCGCGGAACAAGGGTTTGACTCACAGCTATGTCAGATTATGCTCAAGTAAATCTGCCTGTCAGGGGCTGGACATGGACAGGACTATTAAAAGCACATGCGTGCCAGGGGTGTTCAGGATGATAAGGGCATCACACTGACTTGCATTAGCTTCTGAGAACATTTCGCTTGGTGATAGAATTAGAGCTTGTCATCAACTTTAGGCTACGTCTACAAATGATGGGATGTGACTAGGCTGAGTGGGCTTTTGTATGGTCCTGCTAAATTTAGTTCTTGGGGTAGTGTTCAGATAAGGACAGTAAGAACTGACTACTGACAAATTATTCCTGCTTTCAAGAGTAATTACACCAATTTTACATGTGTAGAAAACTGCCTTTAGCGATGTCACTCTTTGGTTTCATTGTGGTAAATGTGGGCGGCATGTTTTCAATGGACAGCTTAAAATAAAAATTGTTACAGCAGAGCCAACGATATCACCCTGTTTTCCTTTTCAAAACCTGGTGCCTTCATTACCCACAATGCAACCAAGCTACCTTGTGACATTGGTCTTTACACTACATTAAAAAAAACAAAAAACATATGCAGTAGTGCTAGGAAGTAGGAAATTGGTGGAATTACCCTTTAATTGAGTTTGGCTGATAAGCTCTAACCAGCAAATTAAGCCTGAATGAGGAATATACATATGAACCTTTTAACTGTTAATTTTGGATCAAACTTTACAGTGATGGAGGTATATTACTGAACAGCAACCCTGGAAGTCATGTGTCAATTCTGTGGCTGATTGAAGAAGAATTGAAGTAAAAATTGCTGTCGTTTGCTCATAAATACTCTGGTTGCACGAGCTAATCCATTGTAAATATTTAGTCACCCTCATCACCATGTGTAATAAACCCTGGGATGCAGGTGTCTAGTGTTTCTATAATCAGGACCTGCTTTGTTCCCCTCGCTGCTACAGGCTGAGCGCATGTCTCTTAGCGCTCATCCTGCTTTCAGCCATTTATGTAATCAGTTTGTTCCAAGGATTTATTTTGCATTGCAAAAAAGTGTCTCCAATCCTAGGCCTGTGGCTCTGTCTGCTAATAGCATTGCTCTTCAGTAGTATTTGGAACTGTGCTGTCATACGCATGTAGCAAGTGTACGCATTTCAGTGGAGAGCTACAGTAGTGCACTGGCTCAACACCACATGTGGGGGCGGTACTGCAGCTGACTGTGACAGTACATAATAATTATCCCTTTAATATTTTCTAAATATTTTTTAGGCTCTTGTATCTGATACATACCTCGATTGTCAAAGTAACACGCTGATCACTTATCTACATCGGAGGTTTCTGCTGTTACCTGAACACACTGGCAGTGAACAGAACTGTGTTTATGGTGCACAGCATTGAAAAAGATTGCTTTGAAAAAAAACAAACATCTACAGCTGATCTTGCTTTGAACACTTTTTCACTAGAGCCATGTCACAGATCCAAATGATCACAGAATGAATTAGATTATATTTTTACATTCATGTACGATACTACCCCGCGACCCTACAGAGGATTAAGCGGCGTACATATATATGTACAGATGGATGGATGGATGTACGATACTAACCATTCTAATATTGCCACTTTGTATACCTGTAGTTTCAGTTTGCAACGTTGTCTAACAAGTGAATAAAATCAACCCATAACATGTGATGAAGATATTTTGTATACTTAG
Organism: Sparidentex hasta; assembly: GCA_030272975.1. Lineage (NCBI taxonomy): Eukaryota > Metazoa > Chordata > Actinopteri > Spariformes > Sparidae > Sparidentex > Sparidentex hasta. The sequence goes on along the minus strand of JARJLU010017763.1, from coordinate 698 downwards.
CTTTAGCATTATTCTTACAAAACCACATATTCAACTCACAGATTCCAATGTCAAGTTTCTCTCTTTAATCACAGTACGATTCATTTAGATCAACAGTGAACCGAGCTGACAGTCCAGGCAGACTCCAGTCAGCTAATAATCAGCCACCTGAGCTTCTTAGCTAACGTTACTAACAACAGCAGTTACTCTGTTGATATTCTGATATTAGCTATGGTCAAATGCCTGCCATTTTTTTAATTTACTCTGATTCATTATATTAACCATTTCCATGTGATAAACAAAGTAGGAAGAAACACATGATCTCTGGCTCAATTATGATTATGTCTGTGTCGATTGTCTCTGCTGGTGATGTGCAAAGCCTTTGCAGTTTATAAGCAGCAGGTTTTGGGCATCTGGTGACACATTGCTAATGAATCCTCCTTGTGACAACAAAGGTTAGCTTGTGCTAATGAAGACTACATTAGGTTTTTCTTATCAACAATTTCCATCACTCTTATTAGCATGAATGTGATAAATAAAGCTAGCGAGCTATGACACGATATGTTGTTTGCAAACTGCATCTTTTACATCTATATTTCACTTTCAAAATTATTGCGAGTACAATTCAGTTATAGTTGATAAACGTAGATGTGTGTCAGAATTGTGATAAGTGATACACAGACCAGATGTGAGTCTGAGCTGATTGGCTCCAAAGCAGC
>JARJLU010017761.1:0-44168 GCA_030272975.1 Sparidentex hasta | reverse complement strand
GGCTGCCTGCATTGAGCTTATCGAGAAGGTAACATACCACTTTGTTAAATAAGTTAGATTCCTCCATTCAAGTACAAATGGTTGCTTCCTCAGGTAATTTTTTTGTCTTACCTTGAAATGTAAATTCTTCTCAGCCAATGGGCATCTTCTCCATCCTTGAAGAGGAGTGCATGTTCCCCAAGGCCTCTGACACAACTTTCAAGAACAAGCTGCATGATCAGCATCTTGGCAAGACCAAGGCCTTTGAGAAGCCAAAGCCTGGAAAGGGCAAGGCTGAAGCTCACTTTGCCCTGGTTCACTATGCTGGCACAGTGGAATACAATATCAATGGCTGGCTGGACAAGAACAAGGACCCCCTGAACGAGTCAGTTGTTCAGCTCTACCAGAAAGCTTCAAACAAACTACTGGCCATGTTGTATGCAGCCCATGCTGGAGCTGAGGGTAAGACAGAAAAGTGAGCAGAGTGTATAGAAACTCTGTGCACCCCATACAGATGTGTTAACCTCCTATTTTCTACTGTTGAAGATAGTGAGCACTGTAGCCATTTCTTTTTATAGTGATTTGCTGCTTCCTGAAAGTGTAGTGACTTTGTTGTGAAAAAACAGTATGTCTGTTTCAATTGAGTTGGGCCAAGTAAGAAATTGGTAACTTCTCTGTGGTAATATATTCCTTTAGATACATTTTAAAAAATGAAATCAACATTCCAGAGACAAAAGGTTACTGCTGTGGAATCTAATGCCAGTAATAACATTCAGCATTTTGCAAAACAGAGGCTGCTGGTTGAAATTGAAATTGAAAAATACACATTCAACATGGAACAAAACTTAAACAACTTACTGTAGTCTATTATTATTATTACTATTTGGCACCATTAATAAAAATATCATGTCTTGCAAAATAGAGGCTGCTGGTGGTGGCGGCGGCAAGAAGGGAGGCAAGAAGAAGGGTGGTTCCTTCCAGACTGTGTCTGCTCTTTTCAGGGTATGTATTGTTTCATATTTTTGTACAACTTTTAACAAACTCATCTTAAAATATTGATGAGCTATCATTTTGTGATGCTCATCCACAGGAGAACTTGGGTAAGCTGATGACCAACTTGAGGAGCACCCACCCTCACTTTGTCCGCTGTCTGATTCCCAATGAAACTAAGACCCCAGGTAAGAAGCACATAACCCAGATTTGTGCAATGTGAGTGACATGGTCATGTAAAGAAATGTTTTGATACAATGAGTTGCAATGTGCAGGTCTTATGGAGAACTTCTTAGTTATCCACCAGCTGAGGTGTAATGGTGTGCTGGAGGGCATCAGAATCTGCAGAAAGGGCTTCCCAAGCAGAATCCTCTACGGTGACTTCAAGCAGAGGTGACTGCAAATTTCGTGATAAGCAAGTCAAGTGGATTTCTGTAAAGGTATTAGGATGGTAAACACCAAGAAAAGGAAAGTGGGAGGAAGATAAAAGGAACAACACAATTTTCTCTTGTAGATACAAAGTATTGAATGCCAGTGTCATCCCTGATGGACAGTTCATTGACAACAAGAAGGCTTCAGAGAAGCTGCTTGGCTCCATTGATGTGGACCACACTCAGTACAAGTTTGGACACACAAAGGTTCATCCTCAATGACAGCACTAACACATTTACTTGTGTATGCACTGAATACTAATTTGCCCCACTTGACAACATAGGTGTTCTTCAAAGCTGGTCTGCTGGGTACCCTGGAGGAGATGAGAGATGAGAAACTGGCTTCGCTGGTGACCATGACTCAGGCTCTCTGCAGAGGATATCTCATGAGGAAAGAGTTTGTTAAGATGATGGAGAGGAGGTAAGATTCTTTTACTGCACCCTAAACTGTACTGTCCAATTATGTAGCTGATATATATTCTTTCAATTGTTAGACTTAGAAGTTCTATAAAATAATGTTTCAGAAGAAGTGACACTTACTACATTTATCTCATTTTCCAGGGAAGCTATCTACTCTATCCAGTACAACATCCGTTCATTCATGAATGTTAAGAACTGGCCATGGATGAATCTCTATTTCAAGATCAAGCCTCTCCTGAAGAGTGCTGAGACTGAGAAGGAGCTGCAGCAGATGAAGGAGAACTATGATAAGATGCAATCAGACCTGGCTGCTGCCCTGGCCAAGAAGAAGGAACTGGAGGAGAAGATGGTTTCCCTGCTGCAGGAGAAGAATGACCTGCAACTCCAAGTGGCTGCAGTGAGTAGAAAACAAAAGAAAGGAAAGGAAGTGAAATACAATTACATATACACCTCAGAGACGGAACACTGTTGTCTCTGTTACTGTTACACTGTTACAAATGTAACTAATGTAAATGGCTTACTCAGTAATTTAGATTATTTGTTTGAATAACAATGTATATCATTAATATTCCTATTAAGGATGTCCCGATCCGATCTGCAGGATCAGGATTGGGGCCGATATGGGCATTTTTCCACTAATCATGGACCCAAGCCCTTTTTTTTTTTTTTTTTTGTGAGGGCACCTACTGACACAAAGAAAGTGGTAGGCCAATGTTGTGATAGCATATGCAGAATAAGAAGGAGCCATAAGAAAGAATATACATTGTTTCAACAAAATAAAAAACAGCTAGGATGCAGGTACTTTTTTCTTAATGCAGCTGTATTACCAAGGAAAATATTAGTTAAGGTTAAGTATCGGAATGGGACTCGTATCTGCATTTACTAAATATTAAAGAACTGGGATCGGGATTGGGGTAAATAAACCTGATAGGGACACCCCAAATTCTCATGGTTAAGCTTAAATGGAATATGTTTTCACATTCATGTTGTAAATATAGGAAGTCGAGAACCTCTCTGATGCTGAGGAAAGATGTGAAGGGCTCATTAAGAGCAAGATCCAACTCGAGGCCAAACTCAAAGAGACAACCGAGAGACTAGAGGATGAAGAGGAAATCAATGCTGAGCTGACTGCCAAGAAGAGGAAGCTGGAGGATGAATGCTCTGAGCTGAAGAAAGACATTGATGACTTGGAGCTCACTTTGGCTAAAGTGGAGAAGGAGAAACATGCCACAGAAAACAAGGTTTGGATTATCTGGAACCCCCGTTCATTTAAATGCAGAAATGCGCATGTGTGATGGAAATAATGTGCCTGTCACATAATTTCAGGTGAAAAACCTGACCGAGGAGATGGCATCTCAAGATGAGTCTATTGCCAAGTTAACCAAGGAGAAGAAAGCCCTCCAAGAGAGCCACCAGCAAACACTTGATGATCTCCAGGCAGAGGAAGACAAAGTCAACACTCTGACCAAAGCCAAGACAAAGCTGGAACAGCAAGTGGACGATGTAAGTAGCTAGTGTTTTAATTGACATTCCTTGATACAAATTCAAAATAATGTATAATGTAAATCATGTTTCGTTGTACTGACACACTGTTATTTGAATACCTCAACTCGTTTATCATTAACTGTCATGTGATAGCTCGAGGGATCACTGGAGCAAGAGAAGAAGCTCCGCATGGACCTTGAGAGAGCCAAGAGGAAGCTTGAAGGAGATCTGAAACTAGCCCAGGAATCCATCATGGATCTAGAGAATGACAAACAGCAATCTGATGAGAAAATCAAGAAGTAAGGTTTTTGATTGAAGCTATAAATCACCTTTTCAGCATCTTAAACATGACACTCCAACAGCAGTACAAACTGTGACAGTGAAAGCTTTTATTTGTATCCTCATCAAGGAAAGACTTTGAAATCAGCCAGCTCCTCAGCAAGATTGAGGATGAACAGTCTCTCGGTGCTCAGCTTCAGAAGAAGATCAAAGAGCTCCAGGTATATTCAACATGCATACGGTTTTACATGCATGCAAAACAGACTTTGCAAACAGCGCAATATATTCAAGTCAATAAACCTTCTTTCATAAAATCTAGGCTCGCATTGAGGAGCTGGAGGAAGAGATTGAGGCTGAGAGGGCTGCTCGGGCTAAGGTTGAGAAGCAGAGGGCTGACCTCTCCAGGGAGCTTGAGGAGATCAGTGAGAGGCTCGAGGAGGCTGGTGGAGCAACAGCTGCTCAGATTGAGATGAGCAAGAAGCGTGAAGCTGAGTTCCAGAAGTTGCGCCGGGATCTTGAAGAGTCAACCCTGCAGCATGAAGCTACTGCAGCAGCTCTCCGCAAGAAGCAGGCAGACAGTGTTGCTGAGCTGGGAGAGCAGATCGACAACCTCCAGCGTGTCAAGCAGAAGCTGGAGAAGGAGAAGAGCGAGTACAAGATGGAGATCGATGACCTCTCCAGCAACATGGAGGCTGTTGCTAAAGCTAAGGTGAGTCGTTTATTTAAACATGAAGTATTTGCTTGTTGTTATGCTCACAAACATGACCTCTAACCAATAAATATGGCAGTAGATTTAAATTTAGAAAAAAAACTCAACATACATTATATTTTGTTGTTGATAGGGCAACTTGGAAAAAATGTGCAGAACTCTTGAGGACCAGTTGAGTGAGCTCAAAGCCAAAAATGATGAGAATGTTCGCCAGCTGAACGACATTAATGGACAGAAGGCAAGACTGCAGACAGAGAACGGTGAGTGTCATGGAACAGAAATTACTCATGGAGGTTATTAATAAGGATTTTAATACTAAAAAATTGGATTTACACATTGTCATTCAGGCGAGTTCTCCCGTCAGCTTGAGGAGAAGGAAGCTCTTGTTTCCCAGCTGACCAGAGGAAAACAGGCCTTCACTCAACAGATTGAGGAGCTTAAGAGACACGTTGAGGAGGAAGTCAAGGTGAACAAGTTTACATGGCTTGTTATTAGATTTTGATAGGGGAAATATTCTCTTTTTCAAATGTTGTCAAAATATGCACCATTACACAATAAAAAGATCTAAAAGATCAAAGCTCAGCTTTTGACAGATAATGAAAAGAAACATCAACATTACATGATGCTGAGTAGCAAACATGATAGATGCAGAAGTAGTCTTGAGGATTCAAAACTAAATGGCCACATCAAACTTCATAGGTATGACACTAATTTTTTGTCATTGTCAACAGGCCAAGAATGCCCTGGCCCATGCAGTTCAGTCAGCCCGCCATGACTGTGATCTGCTCAGAGAGCAGTTTGAGGAGGAGCAGGAGGCTAAAGCTGAGCTACAGAGAGGAATGTCCAAGGCCAACAGTGAGGTGGCTCAGTGGAGAACCAAATATGAGACCGATGCTATCCAGCGCACTGAGGAGCTGGAGGAGGCCAAGTATATAATCCCTTCTACTTTTTCAAAGATAAATCCATTTTTGCTATCTTTGTTCACTTAAGCAAAAATAATTCCTCTACACTTCAGGAAAAAGCTTGCCCAGCGCTTGCAGGATGCTGAGGAATCCATTGAGGCTGTGAACTCCAAGTGCGCCTCCTTGGAGAAGACCAAGCAGAGGCTGCAGGGTGAGGTGGAGGACCTCATGATTGACGTTGAGAGAGCCAATGCTCTTGCTGCCAACCTTGACAAGAAGCAGAGGAACTTTGATAAGGTAAATGGTTAAACTGTGTAGCGAGAAACAAGCACCTTAATTAATAAATAGTCATTAAATTAATATATTTTGACCTATACAATTCTAGGTCCTTGCAGAATGGAAACAGAAGTATGAGGAGGGCCAGGCAGAGCTGGAGGGAGCTCAGAAGGAGGCTCGTTCTCAGAGCACTGAACTGTTCAAGATGAAGAACTCTTATGAGGAGGCTCTGGATCAACTGGAGACCATGAAGAGAGAGAACAAGAACCTGCAGCGTATGTCAATTTCACTGTATTTAATGTAATGGTCATAGTTATTGCTTGGGTTCTTCTTACACCTCTACTAGTGTAGTCTATGAGCATTATTTCATTGTCAAAGCACTGACACCTATTTCCAGAGGTAATCTGCATATGTAGTTCTAACTATATTTGACTTGGTTTTTTCTACAGAGGAGATCTCAGACCTGACTGAACAGATTGGTGAGACTGGTAAGAGTATCCATGAGTTGGAGAAAGCCAAGAAGACTGTAGAGACTGAGAAGTCTGAAATTCAAACAGCACTGGAGGAAGCTGAGGTAAAATATTGATAACATTTTTAAACCACTATGATAAAATACATCGCTAAAATGTAACCATGTATTCAGTTGTTTTTTTTTTCTGCCAAAAATACCTTTTGTTTGTTTGTAAATTTTTCAGGGCACACTGGAACATGAAGAGGCCAAGATTCTCCGTGTCCAGCTTGAGCTCAACCAGATCAAAGGTGAGGTTGACAGGAAGCTGGCAGAGAAGGATGAAGAGATGGAGCAAATCAAGAGGAACAGCCAGAGGGTGATTGACTCCATGCAGAGCACTCTTGATTCTGAGGTCAGGAGCAGGAATGATGCCCTGAGAGTCAAGAAGAAGATGGAGGGAGACTTGAATGAGATGGAGATTCAGCTGAGCCATGCCAACAGGCAGGCTGCTGAGGCTCAGAAACAACTGAGGAATGTCCAGGGACAGCTGAAGGTGAAGTTTACAATAATTTATGTCAAAAACAAAAAGTAAAGAAAAACTAGTCCTCCAATTTATTGGGTTTCCTTTTTCATTTGCTGTCAGGATGCCCAACTGCACCTTGATGATGCTGTCAGAGGACAGGAAGACATGAAGGAGCAGGTTGCCATGGTGGAGCGCAGAAATGGCCTGATGGTGGCTGAGATCGAGGAGCTGAGAGCCGCTCTGGACCAGACAGAGAGAGGACGCAAAGTGGCTGAGCAGGAGCTGGTTGATGCTAGTGAGCGTGTTGGACTGCTTCACTCTCAGGTGTGTTTTCTATTAAATATAAGAGAATACATCCAAAAAAGAAAATTAATCAAAATGGTCTATTTAATTTTTTTTAAATACTTGTATCCAGAACACCAGTCTCATGAACACCAAGAAGAAGCTGGAGGCTGACCTCGTCCAGGTTCAAGGTGAAGTGGATGATGCTGTTCAGGAAGCAAGAAATGCTGAAGAGAAAGCCAAGAAGGCTATTACTGATGTGAGTTTACATCTCTGCTATTTTAGAAAAAAAAAAATCAATACTATGTATGATCATGCACTGACACTGATAGCAATAGGTTCATGAGTTGAATTTCAATAATTTCAGGCTGCCATGATGGCTGAGGAGCTGAAGAAGGAGCAGGACACCAGTGCTCACCTGGAGAGGATGAAAAAGAACCTGGAGGTCACAGTCAAGGACCTCCAGCATCGTCTGGATGAGGCTGAGAACCTCGCCATGAAGGGTGGCAAGAAGCAGCTCCAGAAACTGGAGTCCAGGGTATGAACTGCATGAAGTCTAAATGCTTTTTCTGCAATGTGAGTGTAATGTCTCTGCTTTATTTGGTACTAAAATTATGTCATACAACTTTGACAAAAAAATGTTCATCCCTTTTAAGGTACGTGAGCTGGAGAGTGAAGTTGAGGCTGAGCAGAGACGTGGAGCTGATGCTGTCAAAGGAGTCCGCAAATATGAGAGGAGAGTGAAGGAGCTGACATACCAGGTAATTCATTTCACACAGAAAAACAGTACTTTAAAGTCTCGATTGTCTTTCACTAACAAACCTTTATCTGTGCAGACTGAGGAGGACAAGAAGAATGTGAACAGACTTCAGGATTTGGTGGACAAGTTGCAGCTTAAAGTCAAAGCCTACAAAAGACAGGCTGAGGAGGCTGTAAGTCAGCTATATTCATACATATGACGGATCATTCCATTTTCAATAAATAATACCATCATCGAATGTCTTTTAACAAAACCAATATAACCCAAATCCCTTAACAGGAGGAGCAGGCCAACACTCACATGTCCAGGCTCAGGAAGGTTCAGCATGAGTTTGAGGAAGCTCAGGAGCGCGCTGACATCGCTGAGTCCCAGGTCAACAAGATGAGAGCCAAGAGCCGTGATGCTGGAAAGGTAACCATTCATTCTTTTTAACAGTGTCATGTATCAACCATATGCAAATAATTCATTTACACAACAATGATTTCTACATTCCAGTGTGAAACATGTATGTAAAATACCTATCATTACACACACTGGCCTTTGAAATTAATAATCAAATGCATAACAAGTAAAAAGTTGCTGTAACAATAGCCCCGCTTAGTTCCAGTTTTGTTGTTCTATAAAATGTTGCATTGCTTTTTCCACCAATACATACCAAATGTTACTACATTCCTACCATTACATATTCTTATAAATACTGTACTAAGTACTTATTAACTCTTCCTTACAGGGAGCTGATACTGAGTGAAGAGCCACCTGAGACAATTTCATGGAGTTCGTACAATATGAACCCCTGAGAATGTAAATGTTCAATAAATGTTGAAACATATTTCACGCTTCCTGTTTATTTTTGTTTTACTTCTAAATATATTTAGTAAAAGATGGATGGATATCGCTGGCAGTATGGAAGAAAAACAGTCTCAACTGAACATTTATTTTCTGCATCATATCATTCATAGTGTTACTTTTCCCACTCATTCTGATAAGAAACACCTGGCTATTAAATATAAGTTGAAATTATTTGCCAGAATCTATGCATTGTCTTCACAGAATGATATACACAAGGCCACATAAACAGAACTGCATGTATTAATACTTATATTCAGTTCTGACACAAGCCACTTCAACAACTTGAAAGTTGAAAGTAACACATGCCATGTCAGTTGGGACACACAAAACAGAATCTCTAATGCAAAGATGTCAAGCTTTTCTGACTCAATTATACAACCTGGGAGACACAAAATATCTTCTTGGAGGTACTACTGGAGACTCTAGAAGTTTCTCATGTGACAAATGACCCCAGTCTTGCAGATGCATTTCCACTTATTCAGCTATATGGCCTTACCCTCTTGAAAAACATGTACCATCATCAGATAATTTACACATGCCATTTTAAAAATCTGACATTGTTTCACATTAGGAAACAGAAAATGATTCAAGTTAATTGAAACAGACTTTTAAATTGGCAAAAGATGATGGAGCTTAGATCTTAAAATCTGAAATACATACTTCATCCTGAAGATATTCCAACTACTTTTTACCTTTTTTAAATGAATTATTAAAAATAATACCGCAAGTGCTTTGACACCTATGATCATACTGAAATTATTTTTTCAGGAGCATACATAACAGTGATCCAGCACTACTGTAGAGAGCTGCTCACATCTCACAAAAGTTTAGACACGATAGAATTTTTTTTAAAAGTTCACTTCTCACATAAAAGTATTATGGTGAAGTTTAGGTTTAGTGTGAATATTGTCAGGGTAAAAATTTGAACAGGCAAGTGACTGCCACAATGATTGTGCAGTAACTTATTTTCAATCTACTGGTCTCACTGCATTTCCTGCTGTAATACCAAGGGATTACACTGACTATCCAGTGTACTTATGTGTGTTTGTGGAGTATCTATGTTTGAGTTTGTCCGCTACCCCAACCTTAAGTAGGAAGAGCAGGTTGGTTATAAAAATGGTGCAAGGTTTCATAGTAATAACATAATCTTACAGTCCAATTTTATTTGTTATTCTTAGATCTCCTGGAGAAGTCCTGCGTGATCTCCTTGACAGCATGGTACCAGAATGACATAACTTAAAAGAACAAACTGCATGATCACAATCTTGGCAAGACCAAGGACTTTGAAAAGCCAAAGGCCTGAAAGGGAAAGCTGTGGCTTACCCTGGGTCACTGTGCTGGCACAGTGGACTACAATATTATCAGCTGGCTGGACAGGTTCGAGCTGCAGCTTGTCCACCAGAACCAAGGTCTGTATAGTATATTACGCAATAGTATTTTATGAGGCTGATCCAAGAGAAACAGACACACAGTATACCCGCCACTAAAAACTTGTTGCACCTCTCGTAACTTTACCAACCGCACAACAAGCTGCCAATAGCTTATAAAGAGAGCGCAATCTCAATCATGTTGCCCTCTATCTTTAACCATTAACATGACTCATTAGTTACAGCTGTAATCATGATGTCACCATTAACTGTCTTCGAACTAAGTCATTATTAAGTATAACCTCAAACCCTTCACAGGAGGAGCAGGCCAACACTCACATGTCTAGGCTCAGGAAGGCTCAGCATGACCTGGAGGAGGTTCAGGACTGCGCTGACATTGCTGAGTCGAAGATCAACAAGCTGAGATCCAAGAGCCATAACGCGAAAAGGTATTCATTCTGTTGGATGACATTGATAAGATTGGAATTGTACACATGCAAATACAACTGATGACTTAAGGTTATACTCAGATAACACGCTAATAGTGATATGTCTCACTATTGCCATTTGCAAATCTTATAAGATCTGGCTTTCAGTAAATACCATTTCACTAGATTGACATTACTCAAACATGTTGCAAAAAGAATTTGTTTATAGCAATGCTTGATGCTGCAAGGAGCTGTAATGATAACATTAAAGACGTAAGAGAATGGGGGAGGCTTTTTCCTGAGGACCCTGACCATCTCCATCGCTGATCTTTACAACCAAAACAGGTGGGAATGTTGTTTTTCTCAACCTTAGTGGGGGGGGGTTGTGCCTGAATATAAGCAAAGCATAAACATAGCCGTGTGACAGGAGAGAAATACAGAATTCAACATTAACAAAGTAGAAGTTGCAACATAAATAAACTTCTACTTTTCACGTATCTATGGTTTAGCAGGAACGTAGTACGCTAACATTTATTCTAGACTAGTTTGCTAGTCTGCGAGACAAAATTTAAGGGCTAGCTTAGCTTAATTAGCTAGATAAAAGTTAACGTTAGGTCGGATATGGCCATCATTTTGTCATTTATAGCTGATAATAAGAGTAAAGGGTGGTAAGCCAAATAACTTGGTAGTGTACAGAAGGCAGTAAACCGATTTTTCACCCACACTTACCTCTCACGATTTCACAGTTCTTCAGTTTGATGCTCTTTTTCCACAAAACATGTCTCGTGATGACAGTTACCTACACATGCTAGCACACAGACGTGCTAGCACATCTTACCTCATTTAGCTAGCTAGAACAGTCAGTTAGCTTCAGCAGTAAGTTAATAAAGTACATTCGAATCAAAGCGCACTTTGTCTTGGACTAATTTGAGACTGCTGGTCAAAGAAAGTCACTCTGTTTAAATCTTATTTCAGGAATCCTCCAAAAATAATTCCACTAGATAGCCAAGCCCAATGATTCAACCATAGCTTCAGGTGAGTGTGCCACATACTACACACATATGATTTTTTCTGGGCCTACTCTGTTATTTGATTTACAGTATTACTAGATTAGTATATGAGCTACTGTCAAGATATATTAAGGGTTGTTATAATAATAATGATGATGATGATGACGATGATGATTGTTATTATTGTTATTATTTGTGGACTGAAGCAGTTTATAAAGTCATCTCACACAAATCACTTTTACAAGAATGTAAAACTGAAACCACTGACAAGCTGTTGCCTGAGATTATGGCAGGACTTAACAGTGAGTCGATGACATTTGTGACAGTGAAACACTCACTGTTATGGAATGACAATTGGCTTGCTATAAGCTCAAAACCACTGCAGGAATTCAAGCACTCCCCTGCAGCTACTTTGCTGGCTAGAGTGCCTGGTGCTTTGAGTGTTCTAAGAGGTCACAGTGAGTATAAATTAATAGGAATCCTAATAGCACTCTAAATTTATGACCAGCCCTTCTTGTTGCCAACAGGGCCCATTCATACTCATAGTGCTGACTGGCTTAATCAAAAGAAACCAAGTTCTTGATTAAGGTCACATCAGCCAGCAGCAGTAACTCAAGAGTTGCATTAGGATTTAAAAAAAAAAAAATGAAATAAATCATTCTTTATTTCATTACAGTCTGAGAACCTGATTAAGAAAACATCTGGTGGATAACCTTTTAGCATTGTAGAATAGTGAGTTTTAAAATAGGCAGTGCTCAGATAGTATCAGAGGGATTTTCCAAGGGTTCTTACCATTAAAAAATTATGTGATTAAAGTAAGAGAAAAACTACAGGATCTACATGGTGCATTCTTCGAAGAGTAGGGGGATTGCTTTCCTATTAATTTACTAATTTATTCAGCACAGCTATGGTGGCCCCTGTAATACAAAACTGCCATTTGAAGAACATGAATAAAGCTATCTATATACTGTATACAAGGTTAAAGGAAGGATTTATTAACGGCATTAAAGGTGCTTTGTCTTTGTGGTCTTTGTGGCATTAAACCCTCACAGTCTATATAGGAAAAACAGGTGTTGTTGGAGCTCTGGGTAAACGCTATTTATGATAACAAGGCACATTAACTCGTTGTCTATTTTTGTCCTGAGATATTTTTAGGTGTGGCCAACAAGGCATTTGATGTTTCCTTTGTTTAAAATGACAAGGACAGTATCAAATGACCTTTCAACACAGCTGCCTGTATGTATTTAGTGAATGACTGATTGATGACTCATTTAGCATGAAACAATGAAAAGCTCGAACATAGTAAATAGCTACTGTTGAATGTTGCCTCATGTCTCACATGTAGGAACATTGCTTCAATTTATTGTCCTAACCACTGTGCTATAATATGTAAGACAACAATCAAGATTATTTGAATGCAAACTATTCTTTGGTTACAACATGCTAATTACCATTAGGTTATCAGTGGTCCTCTGCAATATATTTTGCTGAAACACAAACACAAACTTTATTTGGCTAGCCTCTAGTTAGGCTCACATTCTCCAACATTCTCTCCATGTTATCTCTCCACAAATGTGCATTTCATGTTAGACTGCTGAGCTAGGTTGTCAATCTCACAATTCCTGAAGCCTCAACCTCAAAAATTAAGCACACTGGATATCCTTCCCTGTTCTGTCTGTGACCTTCATTCTGAAAGCAAACACGAGAAACTAAATCAAACAAAGACAATTAGAGAGAGCGCAACTCACACCAACGGTGTTTCTCTCAGTATTACTACCCAGACACAGAGGAGTCTAACGCCCTTTTAAACCTGCTAAGGCTCCTCCTCACCAGACATATTTGGCATGTTATATTTCAGTTCAAGGGCTCATTGCCAAGGCTCATCTATAAGCATCTAGACTCAAGGGCATACAAAGGAGAGGTTAGAAGGGACAATCTGTCCTCACTGATGTCCATCTTCTCTCCACCTTATTAAAAATGCTTGGTCCTTCACTTACAGCCTTATTAAGAGGCTGACTCATCCTAAAGTGTACAGTTAACACTTGCCATAAGATTATTGAACATGAAATTTGTCGCAGCATTTACTTAATACAGGTAATAAACAACAGATTCAATTTTGCTGGTTAGTCTTTGGGGTATGAACCATTACAAATGCTAACCCTGTAATGCGTTATGTTGACCAATGGCTGTTAATCGTGTTATAAGTTGTCATGCATACTCATAAAAACATGTCTTGTGAATTTGCTTATAATTCATTGTAGATGGGATCCTCATAGAAAGTATTTACCTTAGGCTCAAATTTAAACTCCAGCAAAATGTAATATGGAACTATGATGTTGTATAGTTATAGTAGTGCATAGTAGTAATAATTGTATGTCAAACTTGGGGTGTCTCTTTTGAAAGGGTTTAGATACGACTCAAATTAGCTTGTGCATTCTGTCCCCAGAGGTGAGACAGTACACAAAATGGGTGTTGTGTGCACGCAATTCTCTGTATTCAAGGTGACACAGCATATAACCATACATACATGTAACAAATGTTCAGACTCAGAAATGTGCTACTAGATGATTGTAGTGGAAGTACAGGCTTATCTGAAAATACCAATATTGTACAGGAGCATAATAGAAAAGCACCTTGTGTATTTAAGCACACCATTGGCTTCGGTTGAACAAGCTGTCTAAAAAAAACAGTTGAGGACCTCTAACCTCACTTGAATAGCCTGTTTGACACATGCTGTTCAAGCTCACTGAAAAAAAACAGAAGACCTTTGAACCCACTTGGATAGTTTGTGTGCAACACATGTTTGCACAATAGCCCACCTACCTTTTGAGGTCATATGGGTGACATTCCTCAAGGTCATCTCCTTTTTTAGAGGAAGTAGGTGAGGTAACAAAGAAAAAGAATAACAACGTCACTCAGCCATCCAGATTTAAAAATACATCAAAGTTATTCAGAAAAATTCAAATAAGAAATGTATTTTCCCTTACTTATGAATTCAAGTCAAACTAACTGTGGATACACTTTTGATTCAGGGTTCTATTACAGTTCTGGAATTTCTAACATCTTGTTTATTGGCACAGGACTTATTTTGGGTCTTATCCCAGCCTAGATGGCAACTGTTCGTCCACTCCATTCCAAGGCGATATGTAATCCCTCCTCAGCTTTTATGGAATGGCGCTCAGCCTCAATTTTATTTCAGACATCTGAGATGTCTGGTTGTCCTGCAACTGTATACCAGTGACATTTATATGCTTCTCCAAAACCCCGGCCTGTGCCTGCCTTTACATGCTGCAGTAAGACTTTTGTTACGAACACTCAAGATCATTAAGGAAATTACATTTTGTTACTGAAAGATGTAGATGCAGTATAGTTTTTCTAGTGGACAAACGCTGTAACAAATATCCTACAAATGAATGAGAGATTGTTGATGACACACACTTGTATTGTAAAATTATGAAATAGTCGATAACAATTGCGATATATAGTTTTGAAATTTACTTTTTAAGTCATTCAAAAGTGCATACAAACACTGCAAACATTTTCGTGGGACCTAATATCTCCATTTTTATGTGTTGTGTGTGTTATACAACTCAGTTAAAATGAATAATACAGAAGCACATGGGAACCAAGAAGGATTAATAATTTGATTATATATTTCGGAATGGAGAAACATATGGGCCATAAGTCCTCTAAGACAAAGACATATTTTTATATCTTAAATCCGAAATTTAATGGTTCTGACCTTATTTTACAGAATAGTTGACCTTGTTTTATTAGACTACCAAATTTGTGACTTGTGAAGGTCCTGCAACTGTACACCAGTGACATTTGTATGCTTGTCCAAAACTAAAAAGAAAGATCCCCCACCAATCATCAGAGTTATATGAAACCATATCTCCATATTTTGCATAAATCAATAAACTAGAGTCATGATTGTAATCATGAAAGATTGAATCTCTTTACAGTTTTAAAATTTGTCATTCTCAACCTCTGCGATATTCACATATATTTGAGTTAGTGTAATTGTCATTTTTCAGTATTAAAGATGAATCTCTGTCTATACAGTATTCTATTTATAATCAAATTAAACAAAAAGCCAACAACAAAAAACCTGCTCTGTATTGTAGGCATATGTATTAACAGATAGTGTAATGCAATAGCTAGTAAGTTATATTTTAGAAAATCTAATATATGGTAACAATTATATGCATCTTATTGTCTAAAATACACTGTTACTATTTTAGATAATTTTGCTCACACAATGGTTTTTGACCATACAGTGTGAGCCACAGGGGGATGAAAAATAGTTACTGCAACAAATGTGGGTACAAGGTAGTATCAATCATTGTGAATGTCAGTGTCAGAGGATTAAGGGCATGACAACATGACAAGAATGCATGACCAAATTGAGCAGGGCACACCTACTGAGGAGACAGTCCTCCCTCTATAAAAGAGTCTGCTTAGGGACTCTCAATAACTGGTAGGCCTCCAACTCAGGTAGGTATATCAACTTCAATTGATAAGTACTGTGTATGTACTGTGTTTAGATTTTTTATGCTAATACTTGACCCATTTTTTAATAGGACCAAAGGAACAGACCTGACTGGTTACATCTTCTGTCGGGACCAAAGGAGGTAAATTATGGTTAATTTCAGGCGATACTCACAATTTCAGTACACACCTCATCACTAAAAGAAATACTAAAAAAATGTCATTTGTTTGACCTCTCCTTATTTTCAGTCTTTTAAAGTGCAATCATGAGCACTGATGCTGAGATGGAGGCTTATGGCCCTGCAGCCATATACCTCCGAAAACCCGAGAAGGAGAGGATTGAGGCTCAGAATACTCCCTTTGATGCCAAAACAGCCGTCTTTGCGACTGATACCGAAGACATGTATGTCAAGGGTAAACTCATCAAAAGGGAGGGTGGCAAAGCCACTGTTGAGACAGTGACAGGAAAGGTAAGTTTAATGATGCCATTGCTTTTTACTTCACGGAATCTCTTAACAAAATAGAATTAGAATGATTTAATTAATAATTATTATTATATGAAACTACCTTGGTAGGTATTTAATCAAAAACATTTATTCATTGTATTTTCGCATTCAGACTGTCACTTTGAAAGAGGATGAGGTCCTTCCCATGAACCCTCCAAAGTACGACAAAATAGAGGACATGGCCATGATGACCCACCTCAATGAGCCTGCTGTGCTGTATAACCTCAAAGAGCGTTTTGCATCATGGATGATCTACGTAAGTTTCAAACTTAGTTTATAGAATGCTCATAGTGTATTTTCAAGCCTGTGCATCTAATGTAAATATGTTTCTTTCTCTCTTGTGACAGACTTACTCCGGCTTGTTCTGTGTCGTTGTGAACCCCTACAAGTGGCTTCCTGTGTATGATGCTCAGGTTGTTGGGGCATACAGAGGCAAGAAGAGGATTGAAGCTCCACCCCATATTTTCTCCATCTCTGATAATGCCTATCAGTTCATGCTCACTGGTAAGATCCAAGTTACCATAGAACCTGAGTGAATGGGACAAAGAAGAATCAGTTTAACTTGAGTATGTTTGCTTAAATTTCAGATCGTGAGAACCAGTCTGTCCTTATCACGTGAGTATGAGACAACTTGTCCAGACAATTCTCAAAGAACTGAACGGCTATCATGTAAATAAAGGATATTCTTTAAATCCACAGTGGTGAATCTGGTGCTGGAAAGACTGTCAACACCAAGCGTGTCATCCAGTACTTTGCAACAATTGCAGTGGCTGGCCCTGGCAAGAAAGCAGAGCAGTCATCTGGCAAAATACAAGTAAAATTAGCTTTCTGTTAAAAAGAAAAGTGTCACAGTTGAATGGTTTTGCTGATTTCAAACAACCTCATGATGTCTCTTTTATAGGGTTCGCTGGAAGATCAAATCATTGCAGCTAACCCTCTGCTGGAGGCCTATGGTAATGCCAAGACTGTGAGGAATGACAACTCTTCTCGTTTTGTAAGTGTTCACTTTATACGTTCACATAATTTTCTGCATATTGTTGCTTAAGGTCAAACTGACATTATCTGGTGAATGTTTAGGGTAAATTCATCAGAATCCACTTTGGCACTTCTGGCAAGTTGTCCTCAGCTGATATTGAAACATGTAAGTTATCCTTGTTTCCCCATTGTAGCTGCCAACATAAGTGGTGTACAAATATAGTGTCTTGCCATGTTTGATGCATATTCCGCATCAACTCTCACAGATCTGCTGGAGAAGTCCCGTGTCACCTTCCAGTTGTCTGCTGAGAGGAGCTACCATATCTTCTATCAGCTGATGACTGGCCACAAGCCTGAGATCTTGGGTATGTTATAACAAAATAAATAAAACATAAGAGAAAAATAAGTGCGGGCCCCCACTCATGCATTTCCCTTTACTTTCTTTTAGAGGCCCTTCTGATCACCACCAACCCCTATGACTATCACATGATCAGTCAGGGTGAAATTACTGTGAAAAGCATCAATGATGTGGAGGAATTTATTGCAACAGATGTAAGTTGATAATAATGTGTAGAATTAGAGCAGCTACATTTAAAAATGATAGATCTCTAAAATGTTATTTGTGCATAAATTGCAGACTGCTATTGACATCCTGGGCTTCACTGCTGAGGAGAAGATTGCCATTTACAAGCTGACTGGAGCTGTGATGCATCATGGTAACATGAAATTCAAACAGAAGCAGCGTGAGGAGCAGGGTGAACCAGATGGCACTGAGGGTAATTGCTTAAAAAAAAATGTTATCATGCAAGTTTCCTTGTGTGTAAAATACTATTAAGTTATTATGTATTTGTGACTTTTTGTTTTTCTCTCCATCAGAGGCTGATAAAATCGCATACCTCATGGGCTTGAACTCAGCTGATATGCTGAAAGCTCTGTGCTACCCAAGAGTCAAGGTCGGCAATGAGATGGTGACCAAAGGTCAGACCGTCCCACAGGTAATACAAACAAAATCTGATGTTTGGAAAAATTAGGGAAATATCAGCATTTTTCTTTATTCATATGAACACAGGAAATGTCCCACACTATAATCCTTTTTTCTAGGTCAACAATGCTGTCAGCGCTCTGTGCAAGTCCGTCTATGAGAAAATGTTCTTGTGGATGGTCATCCGTATCAATGAGATGCTGGACACAAAGCAGCCAAGGCAGTTTTTCATTGGAGTGTTGGATATCGCTGGATTTGAGATCTTTGATGTAAGTAATTTGGTAAACACTTCAGTCCAGTCACATGTCATCCGTGTTTTTCCACTGGACTGATTATATCTCAAAAACTGCTATAAAAACTATAAAATTTTGGCATGAAACCATTTACTTTTCTAACTACAGTTCAACAGCTTGGAGCAACTCTGCATCAACTTCACCAATGAGAAACTGCAACAGTTCTTCAACCACCACATGTTTGTCCTGGAGCAAGAGGAGTACAAGAAGGAGGGTATTGACTGGGAGTTCATTGACTTTGGTATGGACTTGGCTGCCTGCATAGAGCTTATTGAGAAGGTAAGACAAGTCTGTCTGAAAGAACCGAAATCCTGTTTTCTGAGGGCATGCTCAATTGTTGATTATCTGTAATATGATATAATTTCTTCTCAGCCGATGGGCATCTTCTCCATCCTTGAAGAGGAGTGCATGTTCCCCAAGGCTACAGACACATCTTTCAAGAACAAGCTCCATGATCAGCATCTTGGCAAGACCAAGGCCTTTGAGAAGCCAAAACCTGCAAAGGGCAAGGCTGAAGCTCACTTCTCCCTGGTTCACTATGCTGGTACAGTGGACTACAATATCAATGGCTGGCTGGACAAGAACAAGGACCCCCTGAACGATTCAGTTGTTCAGCTCTACCAGAAATCTTCAAACAAACTGCTGGCCATGTTGTATGCATCTCATGCTGCTGCTGATGGTAATATGCTAATACCGTAATGTCTAAGTGGCATTCTAGTTACTTATTTGATTAAAGAATGTGGTTTATTTCAGAATATAAGCCTGAGCAATAGATAGAGAATTAATCATTTGCTGGTACCTTGTTTTGCAAAATAGAGGCTGCAGGTGGTGCCAAGAAGGGTGGCAAGAAGAAGGGTGGTTCCTTCCAGACTGTGTCTGCTCTTTTCAGAGTATGTATATGTTCCTATGTTTGAACAATTAAGAATCTCATCTTAGAATGTTGTTGACATAATATTTATAATATAATATGTTATGCTTATCCACAGGAGAATTTGGGCAAGCTGATGACCAACTTGAGGAGTACTCACCCTCACTTTGTCCGCTGTCTGATTCCCAATGAATCAAAGACCCCAGGTTTAGTGTTTTTGTGCTGTTTTTATCGTCTTTTTTCCCCCTCAAATGTAGGCACTATGAATCATCATCTTATTACACTAATGTGCAGGTCTTATGGAAAACCACTTGGTCATCCACCAGCTGAGGTGTAATGGTGTGCTGGAGGGCATCAGAATCTGCAGAAAGGGCTTCCCCAGCAGAATCCTCTACGGTGACTTCAAGCAGAGGTGATTTTTTTATTAGAATGAATGCAAATTGTTATGTGAAAAAATCTTAAATGCTATATAGAAATAAATAACGATACTGTCCTCTCTTGTAGATACAAAGTATTGAATGCCAGTGTCATCCCTGAGGGACAGTTCATTGACAACAAGAAAGCTTCAGAGAAGCTGCTGGGCTCTATTGATGTGGACCACACTCAGTACAAGTTTGGACACACAAAGGTTCATTCTGATCATCCAGATTCTTATATGTTTGCACTGATGTATGCATGTGTTCTGTCTACTAATTTCCCTCACTTGACAACATAGGTGTTCTTCAAAGCTGGTCTGCTGGGTACCCTGGAGGAGATGAGAGATGAGAAACTGGCTGCACTGGTGACCATGACTCAGGCTCTCTGCAGAGGATATCTCATGAGGAAGGAGTTTGTTAAGATGATGGAAAGGAGGTAGGATTTCCATACAGTATCATTAATTAACATGGGAAATCAAACAAAAACAATAGTTTTACATTATTTGATGTTCTGTTTTTAGAGATGCAATCTTCACCATCCAGTACAACATCCGTTCATTCATGAATGTTAAGAACTGGCCATGGATGCATCTGTACTTCAAGATCAAGCCTCTCCTGAAGAGTGCTGAGACTGAGAAGGAGCTGCAGCAGATGAAGGAGAACTATGGCAAAATGCAAACGGACCTGACTACTGCCCTGGCAAAGAAGAAGGAACTGGAGGAGAAGATGGTTTCCCTGCTGCAGGAGAAGAATGACCTGCAACTCCAAGTGGCTGCAGTGAGTAAAATGAAACAGCAAACTTTATATTTTGTTCACTGAAAAAAAAACTATATCATAAGTCAGATTTTCTTCAGTCAGCTGTATTGCTATATCAAAGGAATGCACCAAAAATCATTCTGGAAATATGCTTCAATAAAAATCATATCATATGTATATTCAAAATAAAGGAAGGTGAGAACCTCTCTGATGCTGAGGAAAGATGTGAGGGGCTCATTAAGAGCAAGATCCAACTAGAGGCCAAACTCAAAGAGACAACCGAGAGACTGGAGGATGAAGAGGAGATCAATGCTGAGCTGACTGCCAAGAAGAGGAAGCTGGAGGATGAATGCTCTGAGCTGAAGAAAGACATTGATGACTTGGAGCTCACTTTGGCTAAAGTGGAGAAGGAGAAACATGCCACAGAAAACAAGGTTTGGATTATTTTAAACCCATATTAAACACAGACCATATGAATATAATATGATGGGAATAATGTACCTCTCACATCATTTTAGGTGAAAAACCTGACAGAGGAGATGGCATCTCAAGATGAGACCATTGCCAAGTTAACCAAGGAGAAGAAAGCCCTCCAAGAGGCCCACCAGCAAACACTTGATGATCTCCAGGCAGAGGAAGACAAAGTCAACACTCTGACCAAAGCCAAGACAAAGCTGGAACAGCAAGTGGATGATGTAAGAAAACATTAATTTTGAAGTTATTAGAAGTAAAATAAAGCAGTTTTAGCAGTTCTTAATATTTATATTCCATTGTGCTGATATAAAATGTTTTATTTAAAAAGCTTGAGGGATCACTGGAGCAAGAGAAGAAGCTCCGCATGGACCTTGAGAGAGCCAAGAGGAAGCTTGAGGGAGATCTGAAACTAGCCCAGGAATCCATAATGGATCTGGAGAATGACAAACAGCAATCTGATGAGAAGCTCAAGAAGTATGTGAAAAAATAAGTTAGTAATGATTACCTGCTTTCATATACACCATCAGAAACTGAGATGAGCATATCATTTTGTTTTATACATTAAGGAAAGACTTTGAAGTCAGCCAGCTCCTCAGCAAGATTGAGGACGAACAGTCACTTGGTTCTCAGCTTCAGAAGAAGATCAAGGAGCTCCAGGTAATCTGTTTTACATGAGTATTACATTCAGTCAATTAAAAACAGCATGCTAAAGTTGATACTTTACTTATTACTTTTTTTATTGCTATCATCAAATCTAGGCTCGTATTGAGGAGCTGGAGGAAGAGATTGAGGCTGAGAGGGCTGCTCGGGCTAAGGTTGAGAAGCAGAGGGCTGACCTCTCCAGGGAGCTTGAGGAGATCAGTGAGAGGCTCGAGGAGGCTGGTGGAGCAACAGCTGCTCAGATTGAGATGAACAAGAAGCGTGAAGCTGAGTTCCAGAAGTTGCGCCGGGATCTTGAAGAGTCAACCCTGCAGCATGAAGCAACCGCATCAGCTCTCCGCAAGAAGCAGGCAGACAGTGTTGCTGAGCTGGGAGAGCAGATCGACAACCTCCAGCGTGTCAAGCAGAAGCTGGAGAAGGAGAAGAGCGAGTACAAGATGGAGATTGATGACCTCTCCAGCAACATGGAGGCTGTTGCGAAAGCTAAGGTAGATACTGGTTTATGGTTGTTTTTTCGAGAAAACACAATTGTATAAGATTTCAGCAAAAATCCAAATAATTTAAGTGGAGAATGAATAACAATAGATCTGATGAGTAAGTTCCACGTTCACTGCATTTTAGTCATGTTAACTACATGCCAATTACAGGCCAATCTGGAGAAAATGTGCCGAACTCTTGAAGATCAGTTAAGTGAAATCAAGTCTAAAAATGATGAGAATGTTCGCCAGCTAAATGACCTGAGTGCACAGCGGGCAAGACTGCAAACAGAGAATGGTGCGTATCTAAATATGTGAAACATTTGATATGAAATTGCTTTGTGCCTTTTTAAGTTCAGTTTTTGTTTTGATGGATACAAGGTGATTCGTATAAACATTGTAATTATTCCAATAATTGATGTTTAAATGGTGTAATAGCATAATGATTGAGGCCATGTGTTACATGTCCTGTTTAAAGGAAAAAGACATTGTCATATGTATAATATTTTCATTCAAATCACGTATTTTCCTTTAATGTAAAGTACTTTCAGCAACATTTCAGGTATGACAGAAGCCCTCCAAATCCTATTCTAACTCTTACTCATTCATATTCATTCAGGTGAATCTGCTCGCCAGCTTGAGGAGAAGGATGCTCTTATTTCCCAGCTGACCAGGGGTAAACAGGCCTACACACAGCAGATTGAGGAGCTCAAGAGGCACATTGAGGAGGAAGTGAAGGTATGAAATCTTATATTAAAACAAACAATTTGTTTTTAACTAAACCTAGATGAAAGATGTCTCTCTACATGTAAACCAGTGATATAAATTTCCCAGAAAGATGTTTCTTCATTAGGATAACAGATTTTTCATTATCCCCACAAGGACAGTGGATACTTGTTTTAAGAGAAGATTTTGTTTGTTTACTATAGTGTGTTAACATTAATAATTAAGACTTTCATGATTCATATGATGAAATTATAGGCCAAGAATGCCCTGGCCCATGCAGTTCAGTCAGCCCGCCATGACTGTGATCTGCTCAGAGAGCAGTTTGAGGAGGAGCAGGAGGCCAAAGCTGAGCTACAGAGAGGAATGTCCAAGGCCAACAGTGAGGTGGCTCAGTGGAGAACCAAATATGAGACTGATGCTATCCAGCGCACTGAGGAGCTGGAGGAGGCCAAGTATATAATCCTTTCTACTTTTTCAAAGATAAATCCATTTTTGCTATCTTTGTTCACTTAAGCAAAAATAATCCCTCTTCACTACAGGAAAAAGCTTGCCCAGCGCTTGCAGGATGCTGAGGAATCCATTGAGGCTGTGAACTCCAAGTGCGCCTCCTTGGAGAAGACCAAGCAGAGGCTGCAGGGTGAGGTGGAGGACCTCATGATTGACGTTGAGAGAGCCAATGCTCTGGCTGCCAACCTTGACAAGAAGCAGAGGAACTTTGATAAGGTAAATGGTTAAACTGCTAATCAACACCAGTTTTGTAGCGAGAAACAAGTACCTTAATTAATAAATGGTCATTTAATTAATATATTTTGACCTATACAATTCTAGGTCCTTGCAGAATGGAAACAGAAGTATGAGGAGGGCCAGGCAGAGCTGGAGGGAGCTCAGAAGGAGGCTCGTTCTTTGAGCACTGAACTATTCAAGATGAAGAACTCTTATGAGGAGGCTCTGGATCAGTTGGAGACCATGAAGAGAGAGAACAAGAACCTACAGCGTATGTTGACTGATGTGTATATTAAAGGCAAATTGCAATTTTATAACCAGCTGTGAATAGTCAGACAATGTTTATCTCACTTACTTACTTATTTACTCTGCAGAGGAGATCTCAGACCTGACTGAACAAATCGGCGAGACTGGTAAAAGCATCCATGAGCTGGAAAAGGCTAAGAAGGCTGTAGAGAGTGAGAAGTCTGAAATTCAGACTGCCCTGGAGGAAGCCGAGGTGAAATCTTTTGTATCTCACTCATTTGTTAATCCAACAGTTTATTCAGTGCTATATGCCATTAGTTCTTTCTAATTTCAAACACGTTTTTGCAGTAATCAAAGAATAGTCACTTTGGTTCTTAACCATACTTTAATGACTTTTCTTACAGGGCACACTGGAGCATGAGGAGTCAAAGATTCTCCGTGTCCAGCTTGAGCTCAACCAGATCAAAGGTGAGGTTGACAGGAAGCTGGCAGAGAAGGATGAAGAGATGGAGCAGATCAAGAGGAACAGCCAGAGGGTGATGGACTCCATGCAGAGCACTCTTGATTCTGAGGTCAGGAGCAGGAATGATGCCCTGAGAGTCAAGAAGAAGATGGAGGGAGACCTGAATGAGATGGAGATTCAGCTGAGCCATGCCAACAGACAGGCTGCTGAGGCTCAGAAACAACTGAGGAATGTCCAGGGACAGCTCAAGGTAACATAGGTTTGATTTTTGATTAATTGGTGAAGGATAAAATTTAAGTCAGGTTTCATTCTTTAATTTTCATGTTGTCAGGATGCCCAACTGCACCTTGATGATGCTGTCAGAGGACAGGAAGACATGAAGGAGCAGGTTGCCATGGTGGAGCGCAGAAATGGCCTGATGTTGGCTGAGATCGAGGAGCTGAGATCCGCTCTGGAGCAGACAGAGAGAGGACGCAAAGTGGCTGAGCAGGAGCTGGTTGATGCTAGTGAGCGTGTTGGCCTGCTTCACTCTCAGGTGTGTTTTCATTAATCATATGAAACTATCATGTAGTACTTACATTATAAATATCATATCAATCATGACTTTGTTTAAACATTCAGAACACCAGTCTTCTGAACACCAAGAAGAAGCTGGAGACTGACCTCGTCCAGGTTCAAGGTGAAGTGGATGATTGTGTCCAAGAAGCAAGAAATGCTGAAGAGAAAGCCAAGAAGGCTATTACAGACGTGAGTTTACATCTCGAAATCACCTATGTTATGGTTTTTGATCTACTTCCATGTACGGACTATGTTGTGTCTATTATAGATCATGAATTAATTAGACACCATTCATCATTTCAGGCTGCCATGATGGCTGAGGAGCTGAAGAAGGAGCAGGACACCAGTGCTCACCTGGAGAGGATGAAGAAGAACCTGGAGGTCACAGTCAAGGACCTCCAGCACCGTCTGGATGAGGCTGAGAACCTCGCCATGAAGGGTGGCAAGAAGCAGCTCCAGAAACTGGAGGCCAGGGTATGAACTGCATATGAATGCTTATAAATTGGTTTAAGAATTTTAAAAATCACACTTACATTAAATGCCAACTTTGTCTTTTTAATCCACATTCAGATCTATGTAAAAAAAATGTTTGATGATTTATCATTCCATTAAAGGTGCGTGAGCTGGAGTCTGAAGTTGAAGCCGAGCAGAGACGTGGAGCTGATGCTGTTAAAGGTGTACGCAAATATGAGAGGAGAGTGAAGGAGCTGACATACCAGGTAAATTTAATTTCACTAAATAACACCACAGTTTGTCTCTGTTCCGTTGGTGGACAGCAATTTAATACATTTACTTTTACATTTACATAGTACTTTACTTAAATCCAATGTTGAGGTATTTGCATTTTATGCTGCTTTATCCGTCTAGTCCACTACATTTCAGAGGCAAATATAGCACTTTTAACTCACGACACTTAACTGGGTAAATTACCCCATCCCAATAGTTGCAATCAACACCACCAAAGTGTGTGCGGAGCATTTAAGATTTTACAAACAAATCATATGGTTCCTTTATAAAGAGTCATTCATTACTATAGATTTTAATTTTAAATTAAACAGGATGATAAGTAGTTTTTGTTCCACATTGACAAGCTACGATATTAAATTGCTGCTTATACTTAAATGCATAACAAATCTTTAATATATAACATTAAAAAAGTCCACTTGGCTTAATTACTACTTTTACTTTTTATTCCTTGTAAAGCCCTTCATTTTACTGATGATATGAATGTACTTGTACTTGAGTAATATTTTGAATGCAGGACTCTTACTATTGAGTATTTTTACACTGTTGCTTCCTATTATTACTTTAAAGTATCTAAATACTTATCTTGTAAGTGATCATTCTTTATCTGTACAGACTGAGGAGGACAAGAAGAATGTAAACAGACTCCAGGATTTGGTGGACAAGCTGCAGCTTAAAGTGAAGGCTTACAAGAGACAGGCTGAGGAGGCTGTAAGTCTATGTGTATTGGATGTAACCGTTCTTGCAGTTTAATGATATCACCATTAAACATTAAATTGATTTAACTCCAATCCCTTCCCAGGAGGAGCAGGCCAACACCCACATGTCCAGGCTCAGGAAAGTTCAGCATGAGCTAGAGGAAGCTCAGGAGCGCGCTGACATCGCTGAGTCCCAGGTCAACAAGCTGAGAGTCAAGAGCCGTGATGCTGGAAAGGTAACTTTTGAATTCCCTTATGTATCGTAATGAATTAGAAGTTGTAGTGTAGTATTCCACAAGGGGCTTAATTTGCATTTTGTCATGATAAAAAATACTTTTTTCATCAATACATGCTGAATGTTATTGTATTTCTACTGTGATAAACTCCTACAACAACAGCCAACAAATTACTACAAATACTAATTATTTATTTTTCTTTCAGGGAAGTGACTCTGCTGAATGAAATACAAGATCTCGCTGAGGCATTTTAATATGGTTTATACAATATGAACCCCTGTGATTTTTTTCTTGTGTAAATCTTCAATAAATATTAAACTCATCTTAAGCGTCCTGTTTTCTTACTCCTTGGTTGACATTTTCTTAGATAACTAAGTTCACTGAAACTGCATTAGAACATAGAACAGTGTGTCAATATGAGGACCGAACTGTCCAATATTGCTCATATCATTGCTGCAGTTTCAGTTGAGATCATCTCTTTTCATCTGTGCTACTCTTAATTTTTGGAAATTACTACTACTATTACTACTACTTAAAATTTGGAATCTCAACTCTTTTGTCAATTAATATGGTTCAACTAAACAGTTTCTTTGGATAAGCAGTAATAATATTCAACAAGCAAAGGGGGAAAAACAAGTACCCAACCCAGTCCTAAAAACAATAAACACAATAACACAAGTTCCTTTCAAGCAAGAGATGCTAATTAGTGTGGACATAAGAAAATAAAAATACAATTGCATAAACAATGTTCGATCAACATTTCTTTTCAAGCTAAACATCTCACAATTTATCCCAATTATTTGCCTCAATAGATCATTTACAATGTAGCATACCTGATTATTGTTTATTCCCACCATTCTTCTTGTCTTTCTTTCCACCCCCTTTTCCCTTTCCTTGCTCCCCTTTACATTTGTGTTCTCCTTGAGCCATCCCCTTCTGGAGCTGGGCTGTGTGAACCCTCTCAATCAGAGAGAAACAGTCTTCATCTGGACTGATAGGGCTGGACGCAAGCTTCCCAAGTTCAAGTGGACATGAAGTTTCAGGATGTGTTTCTCTGGTTGGTCTTGGGTTGGGAGACGATGGGCTTGAGCAGCCTTTTCTAGGACTTCCATGACTTGGAGAGCTGTGGCTGGACTTCACATCTTCTTTTGGGACAAGATTTAAGTTTACAGACAAGGGTCTGCCAGGCAGTGGGCTCAGAGGTATCACAAGGTTATCTCCAGGGGCTCCTAGAGTGAGGAAGACTTCTGGGAATGTACATGTATCGAGGGTCTTGTGTCCCTTTGACAGATAAGAGTCAAATAACAATCAATGAAGATACACACATTGACTTTGGCCAAAAAGCTCATATCTACAACCCCTGTGCCAAAAGATTTGGGACACTGTGTAAAACATTGTTCCAAGAAGGTGCATTTGAGCATTCCACGACTATCCCAGTCTTTTGTTGCCCCTGTCCCAACTTGTTTGAAATGTGTTGCTGGCATCAATAAGAATAAGCATCCATTTACACTAATGTTGGGCTGATTATACTTCCAAACTGAGGTTAAAACTTATTCAGTTCTGTTTTATTTATGTTTTACACGCCATCCCAACATTTTTGGAGAGGGATTTTTGTTCAGGCTGTCGAACAGCTTACCTGCTGTGGTGTGAAGCTCATGGACACCTTCACTGTCATCTGTAAAGAAATCGCATGTCACTGTTCAGTACAAAGTGGTTCAGTGACTCTTGTTCAGCTATTCATTCACTGATGATAAATAAGTACTTGAAGGACTAGGTTTTAAAAATGTCCACCTTATCAGTGAAACTCACACATGGGGTTCCAAGAAAGGAGCCTCTGCTTGATATCTAAAACAGGAAGGTAGGCTATGGCCACTTTATATACATGATATAATAATGCTAAAATCTCTAGCTCTAAATTGTAACTATTAATTAATCAATTAATTAATTATTATAATCACTGATTAATTATCTATTATTTAAATCAATTTTGTGTCCTCTTGTGCAAATCATCACAGAAAAACCAGATGGATACATTCATGCAATGTTGATTTCCTTTAACTACAATATATCCAACTGTTTTCTCTCAGCATTAGCACCTGCCTTGAAACCAAAACACCATAATGTCTAAGGAGAAGAATTTACCTGTGCTGGGGAATTTAGCTTCTTCTGATATTCCTTCTCAGAGGTAAATGAAGCAGATTTGGGAATGGCCCTGGGGCTGCCAGATTCTGCATAAGCCCTTTGAGGTTGAGAGGTAGGTCTGGAACAGTCTTTCCTTGATGTTGTTGGTGTACTTTCAGCTATAGTGATGTGTGGTGGATAAACCTTGCAGAAGAAAGATAAAAACAAAAGGCAGTTGAGCTTTCATGTATTCCACCACAATAGTTGTGATATACTAAATCCTGATCATGGATAACTGCCAAGTCTACATATATGTATTATACTAAATAAAATACAGATGGTAAATGTATGCTCCATATCTATAATTGCATATTATGTATACATATATGTAACTTACGGGGATTCCAGCCTTTGAAGTTATACCACTTTCTTTTCTTTCACTATCCCCACCTATCCCTGGCAATTTAGGAAGTGCAACACGCTGATCGTCAAGCCGTCGTCCCTGACTGGAGGAAATTATTTTGAAGAATGCGTCAGCATCTGCACCTGTTACAGAGTTGTCAAGAGTTATTTCCATGACGCCTCAGAGAGAGGAAACATACACATGACTATGTGTGTTTGTCCCACCTGTCGGTACATTATTTATAGCACTTCCATTGTGTGTGGGTGTGGCAGGTGTACTGCTGCTGGGTTGCAAAGAACAACGTTGCTCTTCCATACGTCCGCTTTGTGCATGGCTTATCATTTTAAAGAACTGTTCCTGCTCAGCTGGAGATGCCTCCTAAAAAAGATTTAAAGAGAAAAAGAAGTAAGAATTAGGACAACAGCCATAAAATATTCAAGAGGAAAAAAGAACCAGCTACAATTATTTTTTTCAAAAGACTAGAGGAGGGGCCTGCCTATCCATGACTGTTTAAAAGAATACAGGTTAAACGGAAAGTGGGAGTATTGGTAAAACTATAAGCTGTGTATTGTGCAGCATGACATCCTACCTGCTGCTGTTGGTCAGTTCTGGCATGGTTTAGGGAGGCAGACAGTTTATCATATTTATCTGCCATGGGATGATCTTTGCGGTGAGTAGATGGGGTACCCTGATTTTGTAAGCCACTGGGTGCAGAACATCTCTGTTCGTCCATTCTTGAGCCCTTTTTAGGGGAAAATTAGACATGTTTAGATTAGACATGTCTTTGACATGTTGGATCAAAGTTGTTGAATGTATTGTTATACTTTTTCTCTATGCAAAAAATGTCTGAAAACTTTCCAGAACTAAATCATTAACTTTTAGCAATAGTCTTCACACCATACTATGTATGGGGCCAACCTGGACTTTGGAGACCATGTAACACAAGTAGCTTGCATCTATCTCTGTAGCAGAAGATGGTGATGTGGTACTTCCATTTTGTATCCCTGGCAATGAAGGAAGAGACACTCGCTGGTCATCAAGTCGTCTGCCCTGAGAGTTCTCCAGCAGGCTGAAGAACTTGTCAGAATCTGGACCTGTCAAGGTGGAATCAGTTGTACAATCAAATATGTATAATTGTAACATTAGAACATTAAAGGGCACTATCATTGTAAAAACATTGCATTTAAAAAACAGGCAACATGTTGTATTCTGACCTTTCGGCTCCTTGCTCTGACTGGGCTTGTGTGTGGGTGTGGACTTTGGACTAACATTTAAGACACACCGCTGGTCATCCATTCGTCCATGGTGGGTATTACTTATTAAGTTAAAAAAATCCTCCTGATCAGCTTCAGTCAAGACCTAGACGAGAAAAAGGTGTATAGCACATATTTAGGTCAGTAAATAAATAAGATGAAAAAAAAAATCATTGTAGTGACTTGATCATATACCTGTTTTTGAGCTTTATCTTTACTCTTGAGTCTTCCTGTGTCTGATTGGGGGCTGAAAGATGCTGAACGTGGAGGGCCTGAACCAGACACAGACTTATCATTTTTTGATGAACACTGGTTCTCTGAGGTTAGGATTTTAGGTAGTGAGCATCTCTGGTCATCCATTCTGGAACCCTGAAAAGGCATTAGGCCAGAATGCTTCAGTATTTTGGATCAGGAGGCACATTTCTTTAATAAATTAGTTCACTAGAACATTGAGTAGAACATTGAGTAATTAATGGCTTAGTGTAAGAATGTGTTTCATATATACTGTTCTATAAATTACTAACCTGGGCTTTAGAGACCATGTAACACAAGTAATTTGAATCTCCTCCTGCAGTGGATGTGGTACTGGCACTTTGTAATCCTGGTAATGATTGAAGAGACACTCGCTGGTCATTGAGCCGGTTGCTCTGGGTGTTGGCCAAGAGGCTAAACAACATTTCTGAATCTGGACCTGGAAAATTAAATGTGACAGTGAACTTTAGGAAAAATTTAAAATTTAAGGAAAAATTGCAGAAAGTGCAACTTACTTCTGGAAATATTTACAGAGACACAGTTTAATGAAGATTGTGAGTTTTAATTATCACCTGAGTTCAGAGGACTTGCAGAAAGCTTTCTGTCAGTGTGTTTGGGTGTGCAGGGAGCACTCTTGCTAAGATCCAAGGAACAGCACTGGTCGTCCATGCGTCCACGCTGGCCATGGCTGATTATATTCATGAACTTCTCTTGTTCATCAGATGAGTCTGTCTATTGGACAAAAAATGTGTGATTTGACTAGATGAGGATCAACATAAGAAATGTATAACTGTTGCACCAACCATAATGACCTAAACAATATCACAGACCTTTCTAGAATTTGAGCAGTCATGCTGAGAGGGAACCTGTAATTGGCTTGCTGGTATAGACAGGAGCTTCCTGTTGCTATCTGGAGTACTCTCTGTCACAGATATCTGAGGTGCAGAGCCATGATGGTTATTCATCCCAGGTTCCTGAGAGAACAAGTCACATTTGGACAGTCATTTAATAATTGAACCACTTGTGCTGGTACATGCACTAAGCCCCTCAAGTCTAGTACCTGGTAGTTAAACCCAGGCAACGACAGCCGCAGGGTATCATGCTGTTGTTCCTGTTTGTTGTTCAAGGTATTGGAAAACTCTTCAGAGTGTGGACCTGGGAGGAACAGGGGTCACACAATCAACAATCACTCTACAAATGGACACATACATGTCGATTGCATCTTTTTGTCTACTGTACAGACCTGTGTTTTTTATTTGTCGGGTTTTAACAGGACTCAAGGCGCAGCGCTGTTCTTCCATTCGTCCACGTTGTGAGTAACTCATAGCATTGAGGATTTGCTCCAGTTCTTGGGCTTCCTGTTTCACATTAGGCAAAAGAAAAAGGAATGTAGACTATGTTCTCCTTGGCAAAAACCAAAAATTAAACCAAGCAGATAAACAATTTTGCTTAATTTTCCAACATAAATCTTGACATGAAAATAATGATTCCCAAAAGTTAATATTTTCACACTCTGCATTATAACAGTAAACATGCCAGAGCCCATGTTAGATATCAATGATCTCTAACATCTCTACTCAATCAACATTGTTCTATGAAAAATGTCAAAATTATAAATATAATGGCAAGAATGCAGCCCCTGCACAAAAAAAATATTGAATATGAAATAGTTCATACTACCACAATTAGAAATTAAATATCAGTCAACAATAATAGGAATTGGAACAGCAATTTAACTGATGGACAAATGTACACATACTTACCTGTTTTGTGTCATGTGCTTCTGGTTTAGAGTCCATTTCAGAAGATGCCATCATCAAAACTAATACAAAAAAAGGATAATGCCCCAAACAGAAAATTAGATAAAATGTTAATCAGTACAGAAAGTAAACAAAAATACTTCCAGTAATTGAAAGAGAACCCATTCAATACTACTTGGAACTACTTTTTGTGCAATGTAAGGAAGATCCTGATGGATGCTATTCCAAATATGTACTGGACGTGGCTTGGTGCAAGGCTTTTAAATAGAGTTAAGTCCTGAGTATTAACCATTACCATTAAAACCCCTGCCAGTGCCCCGATCTTAATATTACCATCTGTAATCCCAGATGAAAACATAATCCTCCACATGGAGGGGGATGATCTTTTTCACTGGTAGGTGTACATATTCTGCTTACTGACCTAACACTGTACTTAAAGTCAATGTTTGCATTTTAATAGACAGTAGTTTTATATTCATTTGATGCTGTGGGTTCAGTTTAACAGCTAGCAAGGTATAAAATACAAAATTGTTCAGTTTATAAAAAAGTTAAAAAGTTATAAATGATGATAAGATTTACTGCATAAACTGATCAAATAAAAAAAAAAGAAATATTAATAGATGGCCATAGAGCATAGCTGTGAATACCAAAAATTTGAGACAGATACTTTCAATAGAATAATCTCATATTCGTTGTAAGAATATCAGTTGGGCATGGTTGAATAAGATATATAAAAGACCTCCACAATGATTTAAAATAAATCTCAGCATGGACATTCATTCTTTACTTTGTTATTAGGAAATGCCACACACAAGACACACTTAAAAGTGAATATTATGTTTCTTTTATTTGTCATTTTTAAACAAAAAAGAAACAAACACCCACTACACTTGCTACCAACAATATATTACATTTTAAGTTAAATGTGCAAGATTTCATAAGACAGCAGTTGAGACATGTTGTCTGAGATTACTTTTCCCAGAAAAAAGAAAAAAAAGGTACCTGGAGAAAAAGAAAAAAAAAAGATATCCCATACATGATGTCAATGAATACATTATACATACTTCTACTGATTTAAATACATCTATATTATGCTTGAATAGTATTTTTGAACCAGTTTCATGGGAATTACAATTTTTTTTAGACAACACAATTATGTAAATCAAATATATATTTTAGTAACAAAAACAAGAATTTGAATGAGAATAGCAAAATAATCAAAATATGAATAATGTCTAATTAAATATTTTAATACAAGTTCAATCACAGCAGTATACAGAACCTAATTTGCAACAAACCATAAAAAGAGAAGTTTACAATAAAAGAGTCACAAATGTTTCCTTCCATGGCTACATCTACATTGTATCTTTATATTTGACTTCAGACGTTAGCAACCAATCATGTCAAATGAAAGACTAACCCCTTAATCCAGTGTACTCTTCTCTGTTCAGACTCAAATTGTCTAAGAATCAGGGTTAGGAACTTGGTCCAGACTCTTCAGGTCGTTGAGGAAGCTGGTTGGAGTCAGGATATGAGATGACCCTGTCAAGGACAAAAAAAAATTTTAATCAAAAAAATGTTTTTAATTCAAAACCTCTTGCTTGCTGCACTTTTAGGATAGGACATGGTGCCATCAACTGTGTTTGCTCACCAATCAGCACCTCCCATTTCCCATCAGTGGCTCGAGTGACTTCATAGGCAGAGCGCATCTCAGAGTGTGACACCCCACCAATCACAAATATGATAAGGCGAGGGCCAGTGCGATATTCTGTTGGACTTTTATTTTTGTGCCAGTGTCCAAAACGTGCACTGCTGTTAAAAAAAAAAAAGACAAAGGTTACTTGAGCAACAAGTAATTATTTACAATTGAATTGACCATGTATCCATTATACAATCCTCCTGTGTTAGACTGAAGTGGTGAACCCCATCCTTGCTTGTGACCAACTCAGTCTTTCGAGGATGCCACTTTCATGCCAAATCATAATATGATCACTTGTTAGCAAAAGAATGTTTATGTGTGGAATGTTCCAAAGAGATGGGTTTTTTTTTAGCATTCCATGACTTTCAGTCTTGTGTTGCCCCTGCAACCACTTGTTTGAAATGTGTTGCTGACATCAAATTTAGTATGTATTTACAAAATCAGCCGATGAGGAAAAACATTAAATATTGTCTTTGTACTGTTTTCACTGAGCATATT
This sequence comes from Sparidentex hasta, assembly GCA_030272975.1. Taxonomy (NCBI): domain Eukaryota; kingdom Metazoa; phylum Chordata; class Actinopteri; order Spariformes; family Sparidae; genus Sparidentex; species Sparidentex hasta. The sequence goes on along the minus strand of JARJLU010017761.1, from coordinate 9,750 downwards.
TCTAAAGTGATTACAAAATTATCACATCATTTTATGTTTTACACATTGTCCAAGCCATTTTGACCTGTGAAATGCATTGTTCTCCTTGGTACAGAATTCACTTGAAATTGACTCCTTTAGAAAAATGTAATCATGAAAATCCTATACATTTATTACACTCATTCGAAGTATGCAAGAACATTCAACTTTTGGTTTAATGGTTAATCTTGCACAATCAGCTGGAAATTGTTTAAGGAATAAGTCAATGCATATGTGAAAGAGTGTTAACAGACCTGCTGGTCAAACACTGTGCTTTAGGTTCATACTGCATGTCTATTTTTAGTGTAATGCTTTGCTTACTACCTCTGCTAATCAGTTTCTTGATGTTACAAAAGAGGTCAAATTAACCTCTTTTCCAAATGCCATATCTAGATTTACATAGCCAGCCTATAACCTTGTGTTAGTATTAATGACTACTCAGTTCTAATTCTGCACTTTGGTAAAAAGGACTGAGACAAGCATTGTGCATTATGCAGATTATGAGTGAACCCAGGTCCATGAGAGTGGTCTGTGTAAGTACTATCATCAGGGATTCCCTGGGGGATTAAAGAGTATTCAAAGCAAAGCCAAGTTTCACCTTTTAAAACACTTTGTCAAAAGCTTGGCTCCAACTAAGTTACAGGGATGAAAGCTTTAATTGATGAAGAACTTTAATAACGTTAATCTGTCTGCAACCCTAGTTGATGTATCTGTTACCAAACAAAAAGCAAAACAAAGAATTTTCCAGCTGTAATGTTTTTCCTTTACAAGTGTTTTGTTTTCTCATCACAAACCAACTGCTTTATGTGTATATACTGTGAACTGCGAAACGCGCTGGTTATGTTTAATAAAAACAATTTCTTTTCCGTTTCCAGCATCTACCTGACTGCAGTCTGGTTTGTTTTGATAGGAGCAGGATCTGAGATGAATGGCCACTGCTTTCTATCCAGTTTGTCCTCTATGGCATTCTGTGATACAGAAACAGATGTGTAAAAGTACAGTGTAAAAAGCTGGATGCAAAATTGAGTAGGTGTGCCAGCAACATCAGAAGCATAACTTTTTATTACCTCCATGACATCTTTGATGATGGGTGTCCATCTAGAGAGCTGATACGTGCTCTCTGTGCGTGCCTTCCGCTCTGGCAGCGTTTTCCCAGCATTGCGGCCCTAATAAACAAGACAACAAAAATGACAAATACTTAAGAAATACATCTATATTACAACATCACAGAGACTATCACCAAACTGCAATTGAGTAATTTACCCCAGCTATAATGTTACACCCCAAGTTCTGCAGGTTGGTAATGATGTTGCTGTCAGCCTGTATATTTGCATGCTGGATGAGCTTGGCAAGGTTCTCCTCCCCAATGCCTACATGGATAACAAGACAAGAAAACCTGAAAATGGTGAGGGCAATGATAAAATTTGATCCCTGCTTTTCACTTCACATCACAGCATCTGGTCATATTAACCCATTCAATTAAAAATCACACAGTGTGTTCTTGTGCACAAAAATGGTTAGTTTAAACATTGTTCTACTAGTTGAAAGAGACAGAGCTATGATAAGGGCACACCTTTTTTCTTGTGGAATATGTACAGCAGTATGATGCGGATTTTGTCGTAGGCCCCAATTTCATTGTTGAGGAGCACCGGGACAATGCTCTTCATGGCATCCCTCAGAGGTTCCCCTTCTGCATTTTCTCCCATTGCAAGGTCCTGTGTAAGACACCAGTGGTTAACCATTAACTGCAAATGGAATCTAAATTACTGGTTACAACTTAACTCAGCTGACAGCCGACTCTTAAGGCAGCTGACACCGAGGATTAATTACCTTTCAACCTTATTTCTTTTCCATCCACTTTTTTTCTTTCATGGCTGTACTATGATTTTTAAAAACACTGCATTATCATTAGTTCTTTGACCCTTTTCCTTAACCACTTTAGTGGTTTTGTAAAAATTATTTCTAAAAAATTGCTGAATGTAAAAAAAAACTCATGTGATCAAAGAAACTGTCATAGATTGCACAGCATATCCAGAGTTGCACTTGCAATCCATTAACTAAGTCAAATATACAGACAAATATTAGCCACTTAACTTAGGCTATTATACTTACATCTGGCTTTTGAAAGTCCCTGGACACTTTGTGATCTCCCTAAAAGCTCTTGCTAAGCTTTATGATGAATTTGGAGAAAGCCAATCAACAATAAAACTTTTTGGGAGGAACTGAACAAGAGGGCGACTGGAGGAGCATAAAAATACATTACATTTTAATCATGGCGTTACACACATATATTTGTATTAGGCAGTCCAAACAATGTAGAACACTTAAGCAAACGACAACAGCTGACACAGAGCTGTTGCTGTTTGGATCACAGTGCCTGTCTTAGAGCCAAAACATGCCCATTGGATTAAAGAGACAGCTTTCAGACATGCTGACAATCCATTAGTGCACTCCTGTGATTCAGTCATATAAAAAGGCCCCATTAACACTTGCATCTTATAATACCACAACCATGCATTGCTTATCATTTCCTGTGTGCCTGTGCCTCATCTGCCACAAGATTATCAGGTGGTACACTTCCCCTCAGGGAGACAAAGCATGTCTGGCATACACAAACAAGACAGTGGGGCTCAGCACTGGTATGAGCTATGGCTTTATCCCAGGCTCATGTTGATGGAAGGATTTCTACATTACCAAGTATTGCACATATGTGTTATTAAATGCATTTACACTCATTAATGACATAACATCTTCTTCTGCATCTCTTTCGACATATGATGTGACGTCCAGGCCCGAGCTTCTTATGCAATATTACGATTACAATTCTCCATTAAATATCACTGGTTAATGCCAGTTACTTATGAAAACACACCAGAGGAGCTATAAATACAGATGCCATCATGTGTAGTGTTTGGAGAGAGTGTGACAGACTAAATCCGTGTCTGACATTCTCTCAAAGATACTTTCTGTACGTGACTAAGGCAGTAGGACATTTAATTTATTTATGGTTATATAACAACTACTGACAGGTTGTTAAGCCAACAATGTATGAGCAGACAAATTCCAAGAACATAAAGTTGAAGGCACAATGGTCATCTATGCATGCCTTTCTCTTCAGGAATCAAGAGAACATTATCTTGTTTCTATTTATACCCAACTACCAACCAACATAGATCTAAAGGGCAACCATACTTTTATTAATTTCTTTGCAACATCACATCAATGAAACTAATAAATGTGCGTAATCTATCAGATGTTTGACAATGATAATGTTTAACTCTGAACCGCAGTCAAAATGTCAATGACACTGCCAAAAGAAAATGATTTGCTTCAAATCATAAACTCCAGTATGCTTATGATATAGAGTACTGACCTGTTCCACTTCACAAAGCTTATCAAGAGAGGCCTTGAATTTCTTCATACAAGCTTCAGCTAGGTGCAAGTGAGTAGAGTACTGTGAATGAAAATGTGTGAGGATTATTTATCAATGTATAGTTTTAATAAAATTCTTATTGATTTATACAACCTAAAAACTGTTCCATACAACAACCACAGTTAACTACAATCTGAGAGGGACAATTTTGGCGCTCCTTTTTTTTGGTGAGATTTCTGTCATTATTACACTCACTGTACAGTTACAGTTATCAATTTACAGTCAGAAATGTCTCCTAATAAAATAGTGACCCTACTAAGGAAGAATGTGCTCTGGTCACTTGAAGTCCTAATCTTAAAACATCTCTGAGAGTTCTCCCTTTACAGTAAATTACCATTAGATGATGATATTCAAAGGCATTCAAGTGTTGACTTTTAATTATCCCACTCACCATGCTTAGCTCCTTCTGATACTGTGGCATCTTCTTCAACATCTGTGAGAGATCTTTTATGTTGGCCTGAAATGCAAGACATTTTAACCATGATTGCAGCATAAGGTATGAATCATCTTCATGTTATATCATGGATATTTGTAATAAGAACTGAACTAACGACTGCAGCTGATGAACACTCACGTTGTCGGTGCACATTCGCTTACTCTCACAGAAGGAGCGAAGAAGCTCTGTCACTTTCCTGCAACAGTGGGTTTTGAAAATGATTAGTTATCTTGTGCAGGACCATATCTAATTAGTTAATTATTAACTAATTAAATATAAGTTAATAATATCTAATTAGTTAATTATTAACTAATTAAATATAAGTTAATAATATTACTAAGCATCCAAAGTGTAATGTAGCTGGATTTTTTGTAAACACCTTACAAGTCCAGATTTTTACCCTACTGTTATAGACTTCACTACTTTACACTTCATTCATACAGCCGCAGTCAAAATGATGTGTATCAGGGCAGTTTTCAGTTCCAATTATTTCAATAACTCTAAATTATTCCTGTGACAGGAAAAACATTCATTAAGTTTGGTTCAATAATTAATTTATCATTGGTTTACTGAAAATGTGACCAAATCCGCTGGCACAAAAATATACATATACTAACTTGAAAATGTGCACTTTTCTGGGAAGTCACAATATTTCTTATACATGTATTTAACGCCATGTTTGGCACAAAATTCATATAAATGATTGCTGCTGATGAATGGCCACTGCTTTCTGCATATTGATTCTTTTCATTACGCTCCATATATATTACAATGTCACAATGTAATATAACTACAAATGAAAGCAATGACCAGTGCTTGTTGGGAAGGCTGGCAGTGAAACCTAATCACAGGGCATTATGAAAAATACACTGCTAGATTTGTGACAGACTTACTTAGTGACATCTGCAATGTGCATATGCCTGAGCTGAACCCAGAGCTCATCATCTTCGTCCAATAACACTTCTCTCTCCTTTGCGTTCCCAATTCCAGTTGTCTGATAACTTTAAAAAATAAATAAAACAAGAAGAGGTGTATAACACAAATTAGTATGTAGAAAATGTATACCCAAGACAACCCACTCATATGGCAAAACAAATGATCAGCAACCAACAAGCTCTTAACTCACCTATAGATATCCTGTTGGATATCTAGCAAGTCGTAGGCCATAGCCTGCAAGGTCAACTCATGAAGAATAGGCGAGATGGGATCATACCCACGATCAACAATCAGTAGCTGGGATCGATCCTTATCTGCGCCCTAAAAACAGTGAACATAGGTGATATCATCTACTACCAAGGAAAGGTCTGATTTACTTTAACAGTTAAATAGTAAATTAGGATTGAGTCTTCAGTACACTTAATACAGAAGCAAACCCTTCATGTTTTATGAATCTGTCATGCAGTGAGTCTTATCAGCTTATATCTATATGAGTTCAATACTTCAGTAAACTTGTAGCCTTGAGTGCAGTAAAATTACAAAGAGTGCTTAAGCAGCACATTAAGGTAACCTATGTCAGATGTGTGGGGGCAAACGGTGAACAGTAGTACATGCCTGTTAAGACCCATCCCAGCAGCAAGGAAATGTCAGCTAAGAAAGACAGAAAAGAAGAATGGCAAAGGGGAAAGTTCCAACAAAGTGTGAGAAGAAGAATCCACCAGAAATAAAACCCAGAAACCACCAAAATGTCACAACCTGGGAAGGGCTGCAGAATCCCAAAGGAAGTGTATTCTCTGAGATGGAAAAGTTGATTTTGCAGAAAAAAGCAGTAAAAGAATTCAGTTCACCATTTTATGACAAAGACTTATTTGATTGACACAGTAGAGCTCAAAAAACTGTGGCTAGTGGTCTGCTTAGTTCCTAACCTCTCCCATGCTTGGGTTGTCAGCTTTGTGAGCAGTAAGGCGCTGGTAGACCTCCTCAGCCAGTCTAGCATTCTCTTCTGGTCCCCTTGGAGACAGAGGTATAAACCTGAATCAGCAACTTTAGCAGCAAACCACTTTCAGTGTACTTTAATGCAAGGCTTTCATACTTGCGGTAACGGATTGCAGGGAACTCCTTAAGTGTGTCACACAGGGTCGCGATCTGCTCTGCCAGATTTTCCATCATTTTGTCTTTCCCTTCATTTGGCTTAGAACTGTAGAAGGAGTACAAGGAGGCTGGGTCATCCAGGGAGAATACCTGCAGGGGTGAGAAGGATTAAGGCTTGCCTCAGTTTGACCGCATTATGTTCTCTACAACAGCAAGAAGCACTATCCCAGTTTTATATGAACAATGGCAAACAGTACTGTGTGTGATGTGAAAGGTGCAAAACGGTTCCTCTTGGCTCTCTGTCACATTTCAGCATCTTTTAACTCATTGTTTGGTTTGAAGCTTCTAACTTTATGGTTTTGTTTCGTTCTTTACTCTTTAATCAACCTCTGACAACCCTACTGTACGCTACCAGCCATTCAATACAGAGAAAATCAGTGGAGCATTTTGTACCAGCAGGTACGGTGACTTTCTATAACGTGATGAGGGGATAATTTTGTACCTGAGACTCATATGGCAGGAAAGCAACGTTGATCTCTTTCAAAGTCTTAGTGACTTTGGCAACTCTGGATCGCCCAATCTCTGCAAAGAGACCATCTGGACAAGCTATGGAAAAAAGGAAATACATTAGAAATGGCAATAGCTGAATGTAATTATTCTACATACTTTGAAAATTTGATATTTTGAACAGTGCATTTAAAAATACCTGACTGATGAATACATTTCCTTTAATTTTAAACACTATATTTTTCATGGAATTTCAACATGAAATTAATGATCCATATGTGAAGAGTATCCTGTTCACACACAGACATACTTACTGTCAGTGAAGAAGATGTGGGCTGCTTTGTAAGTGAAGGCAGCATGTTTGAAGTCGTCAATGAGAGCACGGACTGACTATAATTGAAAACAAGGTTTTGACAGTCAACGATCATGAGAAAAATCTAAATCAACACAGAACAACTTAAAATTGTAGAGGGAACAATGAAGAAAAAGCAACAGCTAACCTTCTCAACAGGAGAAATCAAATATATGGCCTCCAAACTAGAGATGGGTTCCCTCCTTTTATTGATATCCTCCACGACTGAAAAGGAGAAATCAGAAAGCCTGGTGAATGTCATATGCAACAGCTAATAAATCATTAACATCATCTTGTAAAATGAAATCAGTGAGCACTCTGGAGCCTCAAGGAAATATGTTAAAGTTCTTCATTGTATAAACTAATAGAGTTAGTGAAGGCAGGTAATTTGGCATTCCTCAAAGTCTATTAAGCTGAGACCAATTATTTTATTATGTTACAGGGGCTGCTGGTGCAAGGCTGGGAGCCCTCTGCCTTCCGCATGCAATGCTCAATACAGAAATTAAAAATTAACAGAGCATTTCTTTATTTTTACTTCACCAGCACTTCAAACATTGAGCAATGTGCATATTAAGCCATAACAATTAAATATACAAGTCTCAGCAGCCTGCATGATGCACTAAATGTGCACTTTGTGAATTACAATAATCTTTCAGGATGTGTTTTCCACAGGAACATGCATACACAGCTGTTCCATATGTTTTAAGAAAGTACATTGTAGACCTATATATTTTCTAAATATAATCCAGTATATTCTATATTTGCTTTCCCATGTTCCTGTGATCATATTTCTCAGGAAACAGGAAATGTTCTTAATGGGTATTCCCAGGGAGGCCGTTTCTCAGGATTAAACCCTAGAGTGCTATCATGTATAGCAAATGAGTGTGAAATTTTCATATTTGGTTTTTCCTTTGATAGGGCTGGTAAAAACTGGTAATATATTTTATTTTTGATCCTACATGTCTACAACGGATGCACAGAATGTAAGACCATTAATTATCTGCAACTTACTGGTGACCCCCTCTGCCAAAATATCTGACATCTTGCAGCATGAGGACAGAATTCGCATGCTCACGTGATCCACAATAAGAACCTAAACAAACACACAATGAACAAGGGTTCTAAATACAGTGTGACAGGGGGAATTCATAATAAAGAATAAAATTCTTATTGTTACCTTCCATTCTCCATCCTTCTTCACACTCTTGATGACCCCATTGAGGATTTCTGTAGAAGAGAAAATGATTTATGCAGTATTACATAACTATCAGTAACTTATGAGTAATACTTTGCAATTCTGTCTGTAAACCAGATGTACCATAACACCATAATAATATTTTGATGGCTATGATTTGAAAGCTCTCAATTATTGTTGCAGCAATAAATAATACATACTATTCAATTTATGGGTATTCTCGAGAAAGTATGACGAGGTATTAAGCCGAAGCATTTGTGCACCAGAGGCTAGAGAATAAAAAAGTAGATTACAAAAAACGCAACATAAAGGATTTTTTATGGAAAGTTTTATCTTTCTAAATAGATGCACTGGGACGTGATCCATCAAATTGAAATGTTGTGACATCCATGCATAAACACTATGCAAAACAGCGGTTACGTGTTAAAACTCTCTGACGCACGAAACAGGAACCATCTTGAAACCAAACCATTTTTAGCACATGTATTCACTAACTCAGTTGATTGTTTGCAACTTCCTTGTGTCAAACTGTTGACATTGCAGTGGATGAATGTTCCAGATTTTCCTGCAATGTTTCAGAGCAGTGCTGGGCTACCTTGGCCAAAATGCCCTGAAATCAAAAATTAGTCCTGCAGATAAAAGAGATCAGTACTTCACAAACCATTACATTAAGTGTGGCTATTGTTTTGGCCATTTACACAACACAATGTGTGTGGTCTACCGTCTCATCTTAAGGGTTTATTCCATTTAATGGTGTACAGAAGGAAGGAGAGTGTGGGTACATAAATATGAAAAATTACACTGATGTTATTACATTCTCCACTCATCTTCCTTGTTTAATCACTTAATCACGTAGAAACACATCAGTGACTCTCCAAGACAAGTGAGTAATTGCTCTTTGACTTATTACCACATTAGTTCTCTAACTGACATGTAAATTGCTTAGTTATGGGACATGGACATGCTTATCATATGGTTTACTAAAAATACAAACACCTTACAACTACTGTAATCACTATGTTATGAAGTGTTTCCGAAATATTGTTTAGTGTTCATGAGGCTACTGAATATTTAATGGAATTCTGGAAATATGTTTGCCTCTGAAACAACCACATAACTTTATGCCCGTACTATTTCCATACAGGGAACTGGAAAAGATGACCACTTGTGACCGGGTGTGTTCATTGTTTTAAATGCACCAACATACCTGCATGCAAATGAGGATTGTCTTGCCAAAAAACAGACTGCTGTATTTGACCTTAACTAAATTTACTGTATCAGTAATCTAAGTTTATAACTTATGAGGGCAGATTTTATTTAATACTATCAACATATTACCATGCTTTAACTCAACTTGCATGGACAATGTCTTTAAGCATCAGCTCAAGATCTGTCTCCATGCCACCATTCTAACCACTTGTGCCACTTTTCTAAGCCCAAACATGATCATATTCAGAATGTTACAAAAATAAGTAGGTTAAAGGCCTAGCACAGACAAAAAACAAGTCATTTTGGTCTGATCTCTAAATCATAGCCAAGGTCTGGGTTAGTTGTGTTACCAGTACAGACGAAGATTTCTGCAAGATATAAGAGTGAAGGGTGTGTTCACACTACCCTCCTTCTCCGTACAAGAGCATAATTTACAGTAACAGACATCTCCTAACCACCGACATGGTAAAGAGATTGTTAAATTTTATTTTAACAATATTGAGAAACTTTTTCAAAGTTCAAATAAAATGTTCGTTAATCTTCAAATACTTCCAATTCTAAACAGTTATTTA
>JARJLU010017760.1:0-10431 GCA_030272975.1 Sparidentex hasta | reverse complement strand
ATATATACCAACCACTATTGTCAAGTGCTTTACCCAACATATTGTCCGTTACCCCTTCCAAATAAACAAAACAATCTAGTTAAGATTTTGAGCATTGTCAGACTAATGTCAGTTTTACAGTTAATTGGCTATTTTCTAGAACATAAAACATTAACTCACGTACTTTATATGAGATGATGTTTTGTGATATTAATCTGGTGATTTAGTGAGCATACTTTGTCTCAGTGCTGAGTCATGATTAAAAGTCATAGCTGAATCACCATTTATTTTCACTGTGTCTCAGTCTGCCTCACTTTATGGAGGCCTATCCCTTGCAACCAAGTGGAACACCAAGTTCCGTCCTGACACCAGCAGGTTGCCTCGATTCAAATCTGTTCCTGTTTCAAATGATCTGTGAGGTCCAATGTTCATTCATGCAGGGATCATTTGTAAGAGGAGGTGGTCTTTTACCATAAACCAAAGACTTGGTTGAATTGATTTAATTTGTGTAAATTTGCTTGTGACTCTGTCCTGTGTAACCATCAAGCTCATCTCATGTGATTGCTGACAGCGTAATAATACTGATAATTTATCTTTTCAGGGTACCCAAGGACGCTTAACAGAGTGTAAAAAAAAAACAAAAAAAACAAAGAATAGATGGGGAAACAAAAATACACACAAGGTAAAGAACTAAAAAAGTTGATTGTTGGGGCTGGACCTAGAGCTGGTAGGCCTTATTAAAGAGATGGGCCTTTACGTCTTCTCTGAAGGTCTCCAGAGAAGTCTGTTTGTGTATTTCAGCTGGGAGAGTGTTCCAGAAAGTGGGGGGCTGTCACACAGAAGGCTCTATCGCAGAGGGTTTGCAGTTTGGTGTGAGGGATAGAGAGCTGGTGTATGGCTGATGAGCACAGCTTCTGAGACTGGGTATAGGGGTTGAGGAGATCAGACAGATATTGGGGGGCGAGGGAATGGGAGAGATTTATAGGTCAGGAGGAGAATTTTGTAAGTGATGCGTGATTTGACTGGGAGCCAGGGAAGACGGATGAGAGTGGGGGTGATGTGTTGCCAGGGCTTGGTGCAGGTGAGGACCCCGGCAGCAGAGTTCATCCACATTACATCTGACAAATATGGGATTTGTATTTATGACTGTGGTGTCATAAACTGTGGGGGGTGCCAAAGTGTAGCAAATGCCAACTTCTACATTATGTTGCTTTGAGTAAATTTGTTTTTGCTAAGGAGGGAATTCACTTTTTTTTTTTTCAAGAATACCAAGTTTGAGGCATTTAACTTGCTTGCCAATGATGATTGGTAAACCCTGTTCGTACATATCACAGGGAGTATGTGCAGCAGCAGCTTTTGCATACTGGTTTGTGAATACTCCTCCAACCATTTGACTGTAGGTATTTCTCTCCCATGTGAATGGAACAAATCATTGTCTCATAACTTTTGCAGGGGCAAATCCCATTTGGAGTTCACATTAGATTGGTAAACAATAGGTTAACTACAAAATGGGGCACTGTCTCGATTTTCTGTGTCTCCTTGGATATTTTCTTCATGCCTTTGCTAAATGCACTGTCCCAGCCTCAGAGTTTCGACTGGAAGGATATTATGTGATAGGTGGACTGTTTGATATTCATCATGCCACTGACCCTGTTCATAATGACAGACCAGAAGCCATCAGCTGCTCCAGGTGAGTGGATATCTGCTGAAGTAAAAAAAAAAAAAAAAAAAAACCCACTGAACTAGTGTAACAGATTATTTCTACATTCAAAATATTAGCGCAAGCATGAGACCAAAATTAATGGCAAAGTGACACACTTGTTAAGCCTGACCTTCATCCTTGTACCACAAAATTTGTTTTGTAACAACCAAATCTGTACAGGGGTCCCAATGAGGATTTTATTTCAACTTTGACTAACAACAGTGATACTTTGAAGTAATTCTTAATCCTCTTTCCTCAGTCAGCCCTTCCTTCTCCCAAATTACCGAAGGTTTCAGTTGATGAGATTCTCAGTGGAGGAAATAAATAATTCTACCGAGCTACTGCCAAATGTCTCTCTTGGCTATGAAATATTTGACCACTGCTCAGATACACAGAGTTTTCCAGGCATTTTAAACTTCGTCTTGGCCAACGGCATGATGCAACCTTGGGGTGAACCACACAAAAATCTGTCCAAAGTGTCCAAAGTCATAGCAGTGGTTGGTCCTTTCACAAGCACTCAGACCCTGACTGCGGCTCCACTGTTCATGGCCGATTTCATTCCCATGGTAAATTGGATTTTATTTTTTATGTTTTAACATTTATTTCAGACAGACCAAATAATTTATAATAGACTTATGTAATTATGTTATAACAATTGTTTAATCTAAAATTAGTTTTGATTTTTTTTTCCTTTACAGGTCAGTTATGGAGCGTCTAGTTCAGTCTTTTCAACAAAAGCGCAATTTCCATCTTTCCTGCGAACAGTGCATCCCAATAAAGAGGTCATAGAAGCGATTGTTAGCATCATACAGCACTTCAACTGGCGCTGGGTTGCTTTCCTTCACATTGAAAATGATTTTGGCATTGATGGACGAAATTTGTTCATAAAGAGGATTAAGGACACTGAGATCTGCCTGGCATACACCAAAAGCCTCAGGCATGATACAGATTACTCTCAAATATTCAAACTGATAGAGGCACAGAAGATACATATTATTATTATTCTTGCTCCAAAAACGACTGCTGAAGCTGTCATTGAGTCAGCAATACAACTGAATATCACAAACAAGGTGTGGATTGCAGATGATGGATGGTCCCTAAACAAGAGGCTCCCCAAAACAAAAGGCATCAAGAATATTGGAACTGTACTCGGGGTGTCTCAGCCAGTAATTACAATACCCAGATTCAATGATTTTATCAGTTCTTCAAAAAGCCAGACAGAGCCACAGCAAAGAATGTTTTGTAATCAGGTTTGCAACTGCAGTACCCTGAGTACAGAAGCCATCCTCGCTGCGGACCCATCTTTCTCTTTTCCTGTTTATTCTGCTGTATATGCCATCGCTCATGCCTTACACAATGTCTTGCAATGTGGATCTGGCAGATGTAACGGGAATATTACATTGTACCCACACATGGTAAGTCCATGTAAGATCTCACTGTCTTAATGTGCTTGTTTATGTTTCTGAGAGTTAACTTTAACTGCAGGTTAGTTATAACATAAAAAATATAACATGAATATTAAAGCAGATTTTTTTCTCCTTCAATTAAATAAAAGCTGACAAGAGAGTGACACAACCATCTTCGGTCCAGTCTCTTTATCCAGCAACTTTAAGCCTGTAAAAGATTTAGCCACTCTGTTTACCTTTCAAACATTGCACTGCCATTAAAATCTCAGACAAAAGCTTTAGTTTATAATTAGATAAATCATTTCCAAATGCCTCTGAAGGGGGCATCACACTGAAGTTACTCACTACCTGGGAATGATTTTAAAAAACCTTTTTTTCAAATCTCTTATCCTCATTGTGAACTCATGCAAGTAATGGTCTTCCTTTGTTTGCCCAAATCAGGTTCTAGCCAAGTTGAAGAAGTCCAATTTTACACTTTTAAACCAGCATATTCAGTTTGATGAGAATGGTGACCCCAAATTTGGATCCTATTCTATTGTTTTCTGGAACCAAAGCGGTGATGCAGAGGAGATTGGCTTTTATCATTTTTACCCAGGGGTCAATTTTTTCATCAACAGCAGCAAACTTCAGTGGTACACAAAGGGACAAGTAAGTTGTTTTAATTTTACTAATTATAGTATTGCAATACGTAGAATATGAACAGTTTACACAGTATTTTTCCATGAAAGAATGAGTTTGGTTTTGGTTGAGCAACATTCAGAATCAGCTCTGACAGGCTTAACATAGATCAACCGATGGTGGGTGTTAATCGTGGCATTTGCAGTGACATCTGAATATGAAGTGTTTGTAGGCATGTTTCCATTTCACAAAAGCTCTTAATCAAATTAAAAACACCTCTTCCCTCTTTTTTTCAGTACAAAGAGATATTCTTCTCCTTTTTGCATCACTTACATTTAATTTGTTGCTAAACAATTTTCTTGTACAGGTGCCTACTTCACAGTGTTCCCCAGAATGTCCTGTAGGACACGCAAAAAAGCAAGATGGGATCCACAAATGCTGCTTCAATTGTGAAATCTGTCCAAATGGAACTTATATCAACAGCACAGGTAAATTATTTTAAACATGAGAGGAAGAAAATGAGAATATTCTTTATACATGATGACTCTGGATTCTTGGAAATCTTTTTTTCCATGGTAGAAAAGAATGACAGGTTTCCATTTCCATCCTGATCACTGAACATGCCAGTAACTCAGAGCTTTTTAACTTTACAAAGAGAAAATGCACAATGTACAAAGATATTAGTGTAGAATGGGATTTCTATTTCAACTTTATCAATAATTTGTATATCTTAGAAACAGCAGATCCCTCCACATGCATCCACTGTAAGGAGACAGAGTGGTCTGCAGAAGGAAGCACATCATGCAGTCTGCGGGAGGTGGATTACATCCCATTCACAGACAGTGGAGCTATAGTGATCATGGTGTTGGCCTGGGTCTTGGTGGGTCTCACAGCAGCCGTGTCTGTTCTCTTTGCTGTCAACTACAACACACCTATTGTCAGATCTGCTGGGGGACCAATGTGCTTCTTAATTTTAGGCTGCCTCAGTCTGTGTAGTATCAGTGTGTTCTTTTCCTTTGATAAGCCAACAGCTTCCTTTTGTGTCTTAAGGTTTTTGCCATTTCTTATGTTCTACACTGTTTGTTTGGCATGTTTTGTTGTGCGCTCCTTTCAAATTGTTTGCATTTTCAAAATAGCTGCCAAATTCCCCAGTCTGCACAGTTGGTGGATGAAATGTCATGGCCAATGGCTGGTCATCACTGTGGCATTTGGCATTCAGGCACTCTTACTTCTTATTAGCTATTCCTTTAACCCACCCAAGCCCTACAATGAAACTGTTTGGTACCCAGACAAAATAATACTTAGTTGTGACTTTCATCTTAAAACATTTTCTGGTTCCATGATTTTACTTTCATCTTTGTGCTCTCTTTGCTTCATTTTCTCCTACATGGGAAAAGATCTCCCAAAAAATTACAATGAAGCCAAAGCAATAACCTTCTGCCTGCTCCTGCTGATCCTCACCTGGATCATCTTTGCCACTGCAGCCATGCTTTACCGTGGAAAATACATCCAAACTCTTAACGCTCTGGCAGTACTCTCCAGTCTCTACTCCTTTCTGTTGTGGTACTTCCTCCCAAAATGTTACATCATCATATTTCAACCCCACAAAAACACAAAGCAGTACTTCCAAGGTATCATTCAGGATTATACCAAAACAATGAGCCACTAGAGGCTTCAGGTAAATATGTGGATCTATTTCTTGTAATCTCGCCATGTTAGCCTTCTAAAGCATTTCACTGCTGCTCTTTCTATAACATATGACACAATGAGCAGTCTTGACATTTACTAAGATATAACAATTTAATAACAAGCACACATTTCTGAAATGTTCAGAATGGGTGGCAACATTTTCTATAACTATGAACATTTTGAGTAGCAGCCTTTTTGCAGAGGAACTTTTGCCTTGCTCTGATTTCAATGTAATTTGTAGTGATAATGCTCATGAAAGAGAAGCTGTTCACTAACTGTGATGGTTGCCATTCAAATAATCCACTGAATCATTTTGCTAAATTAAAAAACACTACTGAACTACTCATCAGTTCATGAATACTACCATGTCAGAAATGTGTCTCACTTACACTTGAGAAAGAGCTGTTTTTTATGTTCAACCTTTGTTCTGAGATAACTAAATCCAAGCTCGTGATGTTGTTTGCATATGGATGAAAAACATTTGAATGTGCGCTATACTTTAGGGGAACACAATAAAAATCTTATTATATCCTGTGTGAAGGCAATTAAATAAAGATATGAAATGGGATTTGTGTGTTTTTTCTGTTCAACTGTTGTGACTGCTGTAACACTGATCTCACCACATGATGGCACCACTTTACTGTGATACTGTCTATGGGACTACAGGCACACTTTATACAGTATGTGTCAATCCTTAGCTCTGTGTTTAGCTATTTCTAAAAATGCACTTAAACAAAGGCTGAAAGTGAACATATAATATGTTACTTACAAGGTTTAAGGGCAGCGTGGACTTGGAAGTTTGTGCAAATCCTGATGACTTATGTATGTATGCACTGACGATGTTCCACAGAGCTTCTTGCGATGTCACAGACTGAGTAGAGGGGCCGTTGACCTAACTTCAAGCTAGCAGTATATCAAAACAGGGATACCTTGCTGCTGTTAGCTAGTCTACGTGGCAGAAGTGTTCTTTGCAGGGTGTGTACAGTGTAAGAACTGAGAGATGATGGTGATGATGGATATTTAGACTAGATTTAAGAAGCAGACTTTATCAGCCCAAGAGGAAGTTAATTTCACAGCACCAAACCGGTCAGACAGACAGAACATATAACAGACAACAAACCATACTCTTACATACTTTTAGGCCAGTTATAGCTAATGGGATCAGGCGTTTCCCAAAGTGAGTACTTCTGCCCTTCAGTTCTTTGCTTGAAACAGACTTTATAAAGTAATTCACAACTGAGGATCAAAACAAAACAAATCATAACAAGGAAGTAGTAGTTATTTAAAAATAATGAATAAATGCATCTTTGATTGAAGTTGAACAGATTCTAGTATGGATTGCAAAAAAAACTAGATCTGGGAAATTGGCAGAAATAATAATAATAATAATAATAATAATAATAATAATAATAATAATAATAATAATAATAATAATAATAATAATAATAATAAATAAAAACATTACTGTAAGATTATGTCTGTCATTTCATATCTAAGCTCATCCTCATCACATTGCCCACAGTTGGCTCTAGAAAATTATCTGGCTGGACATGTCTGTGAAGTGCACACTGTCTCAAGAGACATTCTTCCTTTTCTAAGTACCAGTGCACGTGCATTTTTTTAGGGGATACACATCATTTATACCTCGGGCCCATGGACTACCTTGCTCAGAATGCTGCCTAACCCTGGATAAGTGGAGGTTAAAATACCATTAAGCATTTGACGGACTATGAGGTGTTGTAATGGTGGGGAAGGGTCTCATTAATATTAATATGTTTTAAGAGACATTTATTTGTATGAATATAACTTGTTGTTACGAGGGTTTTATAATTCACTAGCATTATCATGCAGCTATCACATTACCAGAGCATGTGTACATAAAGGCATCTCTATAGGTTTATCTAAGTCTGTGGAAGAACATTGCTTGAAAAGTTACTTGAGGGAAGAAAAGGACATTTCACAGTAGGGCCACATTGTTGATTAACCAGTGAGTTACCTCTTGATATTAAAGTGCAAATATATTATAGCAATGACTGCTCTGCACCACACAGTGATAGATTTAACACAGTAGATTACGTCATTTAATATCAATTGGGTCATTTTTAGAAATTAAAAGATAAGACGTTTTATGAGATGACGTTTTTGGGCATTAATGTTTTGACTTGAGTTATGGTTAAATGTCATAGATAATTCTTCTTTATTATTAACTTTACTATGTCTCACTTCATGGATACCTATCTCTTGCAACCATGCAATACGACAAGTCCCGCCCTTACACCAACAGGTTGCCTGAATTCAAATTCTGGTGAGAGCCCTGGCCATTTATCATTTCATTGTCTGAGTGATGGCAAATTTTCCACTTTCAAATTACCTCTGCGGTCTAACATTCAATCCTGCAGCGATCATTTGTCAGAGGTGGTCTGGTTTAAGCCTAAGCCAGAGATGCTGGGTTGAATTAATTTAATTTGTGTAAATTTGCTTGTGACGCTGAGTAATGTGATGTTACAAAGTCAACTGTACTTGTGTAGAATATTCTTACAGTATAACTTTATTCCAAAGGGTTATTAAATTATGAAACATGCCCTGCAACAGGAGCTGTGACTTTTGTGTTTTAGTAATTCTAAAACAAAGACAAAACAGTTTGCTGAACATCAGCCATGCAATGACAGACTTTTGATAGTAAAAGGGAGACAGTGTGTGGAACAGACTGAGTTGTTGACCCTTTGTAAAAAAAAAAACAAAAAAAAAACCCAAAACAGTAGTATTGATAATCTGTTTGATTTTCATAGTCTGATATTATGATATATTATATTTTCATAATCTAAAATCCTTGATATCATTGTAATTGTGTAATCATGTTTCCTTTGAATCTGATTGTTGGTTCATTATGTGATA
Source organism: Sparidentex hasta (assembly GCA_030272975.1). NCBI lineage: Eukaryota > Metazoa > Chordata > Actinopteri > Spariformes > Sparidae > Sparidentex > Sparidentex hasta. The sequence goes on along the minus strand of JARJLU010017760.1, from coordinate 2,142 downwards.
CAATAATGTTTATCTCCATTATTCTCTATATAAAAATTCAGGTGTAATCAGTTATCAGTTTTATCATCACCACCATGATGTTTGCAGGTTGAAACTGGTTAGCAATGTTACCATTATCATATAACAATTTTACTCTTTGGTCAAGTGCCTAAAGCCTACTTTTTTTCTAAAATCAATGTCAGTCCTTGAAATTCAGGAACAGTAAAAAGGAAAGTACGCATGTAATGCAGAATTTTTAAACACAGATATAATTTCTGTTTTCGTCATCCTCACAGTCACACATTTATATATAATCAATAAGCTAACAACAGCTTTTTTTCCCCTAAACTCTGTTGTATATATTACCGGCAAACTGTCGAGCAGCAGATGAGATGCTTTTGCATGCTGGTCTGTAAATTCCCCTCCAACCATTTATAATTATTTGCCACCCTTCATGCACTCCCACATGCATGGAAATGACCACTAGTGTCTCATAACCTTCTAAAGGCAGAGGCAAATTGCCTTAGAGTTCACATCAGACCTGTGAACAATAACTAAAACAATGAAACACCTTCTAGGTTTTCTGTGTCTCTGTCTGGGATTTGTTTTACATGCCTTGGCTCAGTGTGCTGTCCCAGCCTCAGAGTTCCAGCTGGAAGGAGATTATTTGATAGGTGGATTGTTTGATATTCATCAGGCCAGTGCATCTCTTTATCATGACAGACCAGAAGCAATGGACTGTTCAAGGTGAGTTTTTCTAAATGCCTTCGATGCCTTCTCAAGGTGAAATTAAGAAGATCAATATAATACTCTAAAGTGTCTTTTGGTAACATTTATATCTATCTAGTTATTCTAGCCTTTACAAACAGTGCTGTTTAAAACACTTTGTCAAAACTCTAAAAAAGGGATTTTGAAGCTTCAATTTGAATTCTTAATCATTTTCTCCTGTTGTTCTTTCTCTGTCCTCAGTCAACCCTTTGTTCTTTCACATTATCGAATGTTTCAGTTGATGAGATTCTCAGTGGAGGAAATCAATAATTCTAGCAACCTACTGCCAAATGTATCTCTAGGCTATGAAATATTTGACCATTGCTCTGATACACAGAGTTTTCCAGGCATTTTAAAGCTCATCTTAGCCAATGGCATAATTCAACCCTGGGGTGAACAATATGAGCAACACACACATAAATCCAAAGTCATTGCAGTGGTTGGCCCTTTTTCAAGCACTCAGACCCTGACAGTTGCCCCATTGTTCATGGCGGATCTCATTCCTATGGTAAGTTTTCAGATTTCTATCAATACAGCATAGTATAGGACTATGTTATTTCCATTTTATTCATTTGAAACAGCTAATATTGCAAATTGTCATTGAAAATGCTAAATAATGATAGAAACTGATTATATTATCACTCTACTTACAGGTCACTTATGGATCTTCTAGTTCTGTCTTTTCAATAAAAGCTAAATTCCCCTCTTTTCTGCGAACAGTGCATCCCAGTACAGACTCCATAGAAGTGATTTTTAACATTGTGCAGCACTTCAATTGGCACTGGGTTGCTTTTCTTAACAGTGATAATGATTATGGCATTGATGGAAGGGAATTGTTCATAAAGAGGATTAAGGACACTAAGATCTGCCTGGCGTACACCAAAGGACTCACTGACAATCCGAATTACTCTCAAATATTCAAACAGATAGAGACACAGAGGATATACATCATTGTTGTTTTTGCACCTGAAAAGACTGCTGAAGCTTTCATTGAGTCAGCAATACAACTGAATATCACAAACAAGGTGTGGATAGCAGGGGACACATGGTCCTTAAACAAGAGGCTCCCCAAGACAAAAGGAATCAAAAACATTGGAACTGTAATTGGGTTGTCTCAGCCAGTACAGACAATACCTGGTTTCAATTATTTCATCTATGCTTCCAAAAGCCGGGACAATTGTCTTAATGTAGAACAAAACAGGTTTTGTAATCAGGTTTGCAACTGCAGTAGCCTGCGCGCAGAAGATGTAATAGCTGCAGACCCATCTTTCTCTTTTCCTGTTTATTCTGCTGTATATGCCATTGCTCATGCCTTACATAACACCTTGCAATGTGGATCTGGCAGATGTGATGGAAATATTAAAGTGTACCCATATATGGTAAGTAGAGAAATAT
>JARJLU010017759.1:4841-33503 GCA_030272975.1 Sparidentex hasta | reverse complement strand
GAGGAGTGGAGGGGTGGAGGGGTGGAGGAGTAGAGGAGTAGAGGGGTGGAGGAGTGCAGGAGTGGAGGAGTAGAGGAGTGCAGGAGTGGAGGGGTGGAAGAGTGCAGGAGCAGAGGGGTGGAAGAGTGGAGGAGTAGAGGAGTGGAGGAGTGGAGGGGTGGAGGGGTGGAGGAGTAGAGGGGTGGAGGGGTGGAGGGGTAAAGAAAACACGAGGATCTTTAAGCCGTCTCTCAGCGCTTCATCACTTGACACCCACTCGTGGGCATGAAAGAGTTGCTGTGGAAGGAATTTGCCATGAAAAACATCTCACTGTTAATAACTGAAGAAAAGTTACAGATTTCTCAAACGTAGTGTTCCTCTGTATGTGAGGAGGATATTTCAGATGATTCTCAATGAAAGATGGAAACAGCAACTTTTCAAAACACAGAGCTCTTTAATTCTTAACATCCACTTTCTGTTGGTTTGCAGCTGAAGACAGAAGACAAGACTTCATGTGAAAACTGTGAAAATGCAACACTGAACAGTGAAACAGCACAAACAACATTTGTAGGACGCCGAGTAAATACTGCAAACATCTGGTGGCGACGGCACCAGCGCAGCGTAGACTGCAGAGGCACGCCAGGCGAGACAACAGAGGTGTTTCTCAGACTGAGCTCGACAGACTCGGTCATCTAAACATCCGTCAGCATCCCTGAAGGAGGACATGCTCGAGAGCAGGCACAGTGGATTCATATCAGTTCATAGTTTTTCCTCATTTGGCTCCATAATTCAACTCCAGTCGGGTCTATTCAGTTCGAGCACCATGTTTAACAGGTGAAGTTGACATGGCAGGAGTGAAATCTGTGTTTGTGTCCCAGTGTGATCATATGAGGCAGCTGTGCTCCCTCATCAGGCCGTACCAGGGAACTGCAGGTGGATGGGCCGAGGCTTCATAAAAGTTGTGTCTGATCCTTAAGGCACGTCAGGATATTCCTAAATTATTCAGCACAATTAACCTGATCTTCAAACAAGATATGATATTTTCAGGCAAACTGCTCAATGCCATTTTTCCTCTTCTTCTTGGACTTTGGTGTTTCAGTATCGTCACTGACACCAGACGTGACGTCAGTTTCGTGTTTCCTCTTTTTGTTTGGCTTGTCACTAAGGTAACCGCTGGAGTCGCTGCCGTGAACATCAGTGGGGGAGATCTCAACCTCCTCCTCTTCTTTGGGATGTTTATCCTTCTTCTTTTTCTTCTTCTTCTTTTTCTCACCGGCTTCATTTCCATTTGCTTCATCCATTGTTCCGTTCAGCTCTTGAGTCGTGTTGCCATCCAGCTGGCAGGACGTTTCATTTGTGACCTCCGTGTCCGTCTCCACCTCTTTGACTTTGTCCTTCTTCTTTTTCTTCTTTTTCTTGGGGGTGTCGATAGGAGACTCCTCCATTGGTTCTGGGGTCGGTTCGGTTTCTGGTGGTTCTGGCTCGTCTGCTGTGACGCCGGACTCTGAGCTCTCACCCAAAGCTAATAGCTCCTGCACCCTGAGGCACACACAGACAAGACATGGTTATCAATCAGGGGTCAAACGAACCTTGAAAATATATCTTTTAAAACATCACACAACCTGTTTCTACTGCGAGGAGTCGAGAGAAGAACAAACAAACGAAGAAGAAAAACAAGACGAACACATATGAAGGGTTGGTCAGGCATCGTCCTGCATCACGTGCAGGTGAGTCACTTGCCTGGTCCTGTCCATCCGTCCTCGGATCAGCAGCACTCCCACAGTGTCGGCGTCGAGCGCAGTCACCTCAAACTCCAGCTCTGCTCCGATCCTCGGCCCCGCGTCCCGCCACGTCTCCACCGAGACCAGGTTGGGTTTGGGGATGCTGGCGTTAAAGCAGCCGTGCACCAGGCAGCCCACGTGGCTCACTCCGAGTTTATTCACCTTACCCTGTCAACAGAACCACAGTCGGAATAAGACAACCTGCACGGTATAGAACATCTTTTTATACAGTCCCATGAATATTTGACCACATGGATGGACTATCCTGCATTTCATTTTCATTTACAAAAGGATTCAAATCATTTTTCTTCAGGCCTCGTTCCCAGAGAGCATCACAGAACACAAAGCTGACAGACTCTCCATCACATCATCAGCCGAGCGCTGGAACTGGAAATCTCACCAGCAGCTTCTGTCCTTTCACGGGCTGAAAGACAATAAAGTTGGCCTCTATGTCCATGTGGATGTAGCCGCTGTCGTCATGAATGTGTCCGTGCTGACCCACTATCCTGATGTTGTCGTAGGCCAAGGGGACCCCCTTCAGACTGCACCGGGTCGGGACAGAACAATACAGGGTCAGATGAAACTCAACACAAACAGCTGAGCTCCCAGAGAGCTCGTCTGTCTGCACGATGCCTCAAATCAAACTACTCATCAGGTCACTGACAAAATAAGTGGTGGATTCATTTGACAATGACATTAACAGTTAGCTGCAGCCCTCACAGCTGAGCACCAACACACACACACACACACACACACACACACAGTTTATATATAGCGAATACTTAAAAAAAACTGTGATTAAATAAATGAGTAAACACAGGAGTGTTGCACTGTGACGTCACTGCAGCCTCGAGTCTCTGGTCATCAGCTGTTTACTTGACATGACATGTGACGACGTTGCCTACGTCAGAGCAGCTCGTGCGAGACAAAAGAACCGTAGTTCTGTTACCTCTGGGAGAACCGGAGCAGTTCGGCCTCCAGCTCCTCCCGGATACCTGTCCGCTTCTTGTTCAGGTACACGGGCGGCAGGCTGATGTGTCTCCGGTGCGCGTTCATCACCAGGCACGAGTACGGCGCTGACAGCAGCTCGGAGGCGGCCGCGAACGACGGGACCGCGCACGGGACCGCGCCCGCGTCTCCGCCCGGTGTAGAGGACACTCCGGCCGGTTGGACCGGAGCACCGGCGGCGGACACCTCGCCGGACATGTTCACATGTTTCGGGTCGTCTTCAGCGTGCTCGAGGTTCGCCATACTGTTTGAGAAGATCGGAAGAGTGACGACAGGACACTTCCGGTTTGAAGAAGGCTCGTCACAGCCTGTCGTCATGTCGTCATGTCGCCGCCTGTCGGTCAGGAGGCGAACAACAGGCAGGACACACCTGACTGTACAGGGAGTTACAGCACACTTACAAACCTACTGAAAGACTTTATATTCATTACTTTATTCTGTAATAAAAGTTAGCAAACATTTTTAATACACTTTATATTTAAGAACACATGAATGACCTAATAATCATTTTATTTGTTTTACTGGTCCCTTAATAGTGACAGAAAATAAGTATAGCAAAGTTGTGAAGCATAAATATTTAATACACATTATTATGACAGCAATATATTTAGTTTTTGTGATGTGTATGAAAACAAAGTAAGCAAAGTCTTGGAGGAATCAATCAATCAATCAATCAATCAATCAATCAATCAATCGATCTTTATTTGTATGGCGATTTTTATACAGAAATTGATAGAAGTATTTATAACAAATTAGTTATATATACATATATAGACAGAAATATATTTTTATCACAATATTTTGTTTGACTGTTGTGCATAAAAACAAAGCAAGCCCTTGATGCGAACAGTAAATATATACAGTTTAGTATATTAGTCAAATTTACATGAGAATATATTTTATAATCATCAGATCAGTTATCAGGTTTTATTTCAAGTAAATTAAGCAAACCCCAGAAAATATGTATAATAAATTGGTTATTTTTACATATTCAAACAAAACATATTCAATATTCACATATTTAGTTTTACATTTTGTATTGAAATAAAGCAAACCAACTCTTAGTATCAAAGAATCTGTAATAGTTCAGTTATTATTGTATAAACATTTTGCTGCTTTTACATTTTTCATGTTGTTATAATCAGTTTGTAAAAGTATAATTTTTGAGCTGTTTAGTGTGACATTAAAACTGAATCTCCAATGTGAGGTGTAATAGGGTAATAAAACATTTGTATCTCACAAAAATAAGTGCATTCTGGTAAATTTCACATTTATAATGATTGTATTTGCTCATCATAAGTAAGTGAAACATGCACCACTGAAGCAACACGCCACAATATCAACTAACAGGGAGGACTTTATTCTGGGCACTGCTTTATGTTAGGATACGTCTTAATGTCCAAATCTAGAACAGTATTTTAAGTGATGCTGAGCTCACTTGGTGCTGGAACCTTGAAGCATCACTGCACAGTGATCCTGTCCACACTGCAGAGAGCGGGCGGGGGAGGGGCACGAACAGGCCTCCAGCAGGGCCGCCCGGCAGGTTGATCCGGGGTTCTTCCCTGTACAGTGAGTCATTTGCTACTGAAACCACAGAAACCAGTCACGCTGTTTGCATTTCCTCACCAACATGACCTTTGTTAAGTCAACTCAGAGGTGTGTGCAGCACACACCTCTGAGTTTACAACAGTTGTGATTGGTCTCTTACGAGCTGCTCATCGCGAAAGAGATCACATTGATTCTGTATCCTGTTCTTACTTGCAATGACACGTTAAGATCATTAGGGTGACCTGAGGTGTCAATTAGTGCCACTGTTGCACACACACACACACACACACACACACACACACACACACACACACACACACGTGCGTAGAGAAATACACTTGTACAAACACACACAGCCAAATCTAGTGTTACTATTTTCTGACAGAGCAGCACCACAGGAGGTCACATGATTCAGCATTTCACACACACACACACCCACACACCCACACACACACACACACACACACACACACACACACACACACACACACACACACACACACACACACACAGTGTGCAGATCTTGTGCTCTCTGGGGTGCCATGGGCCTCTCCTGTCTGTTGTCATGGTGATAAATGGTGATGTTGGTTTCTTAGTCAGCAAGAGCTCCCAACGGCTTCTGCTGCTGTGGGCCCTGCTAGTTAACACACACACACACACACACACACACACACACACACACACACACACACACACACACACACACACACACACACACACTTCACTGAAACACCATAATGAGGTATTGAGCAGTGAGGTGTTGTCAGAGCAATTGTATATCTTCATTAGGAGTCACAGCGGTGTGTGTGTGTGTGTGTGTGTGTGTGTGTGTGAGTGCAGTGTGTGGCTGTGTGTCTGTGTGTGAGTGCAGTGTGTGGCTGTGTGTGTGTGTGTGTGTGTGTGTGTGTGTGTGTGTGTGTGAGTGCAGCATGTGGCTGTGTGTGTGTGTGTGAGTGCAGTGTGTGTGTGTGTGTGAGTGCAGTGTGTGTGTGTGTGTGTGTGTGGCTGTCATCCTCTTTTTACTCTTTTGCATCTCTGCTTTCGCTTTGTGAAACACTTTGTATTTACAGGTTTGAGAGACGCTATAAAACAGTAAATCTACTCAGACTTTACTAAACGAAGAGTGTGTGAGCTGTGAGCTGAGCCACAGGCATCGTCAGTTAAACTGAGGTCTCATAGGAACAACCCCGACCCACCGGCCTCCAATAACTAGCAGCACTTTGATTAATGTTGAGATGAGGTGTGCAGGTTGTCAGTGCGAAATACTGTGCAGCTGTTTCTTTACATTAACAATATGCATTCACTGAAAAACTTACTTTAAAGCAACACTATGTAACTTTCTGTCATCCATCATCTGTAACCACTCCTCCGAGCTGCCACACTCTCATGTCCAGGTCTTCAAATACCAGTCAAAATCAAATACCAAGTCGGGCCTTTGGCATCGGTACCGAATCTTAACGGTGCAATATGTAAGAAATGGTAACCCATTTTTCATTCTCAGAACAAATACGGGAGGCATATCAACAGAGTAACTGCCAACTGCTGCTAACATACATCCATGATTGTAGCTACTGTTAGCATGTTAGCTCAGTTAGCCCAGAAGTGTGCTTAAGGATCTTTGGGCTGCTGGGAGAAAGAGGTTCTCAGGCCAGTGCTAGCCAGTTAGCATGCTAACTTCAGCATCTGTACCAGACAGCACATGGACATCTTTGACATGTCATCATGCCCGTTAATACTGTAGTAACTTTTGAATGTTTTAAACAAAAATTCTTACTTATTGCACCTTTAACTAAAAATGCTGGGATCTGACTGAGAACGAGACCCAATAATCAACTATCTCTCTCAGAAATTACTTTAAAAGTTAGATGGTTTGCCTCGAGTCAGTGCCTTGATTATAATTATACCAGGTGACTATCAGCAGAGTAAAAAGTCATAACGAGCATTTCTACAAAAATGATCCATGTTACAAAAACCATGTCATATATGTCATACTTTAATTGAATTCACTTTTATAAGAAGCATTTATAAAAATATGTTTGATTTATAAGTATGCCTAGATTCCTGAAATACAAGCATGGATATACAGAACAGTACACTGCACATAATTTCATGTCAAAGCATTCCATTATCAGATGGTACATACACTTTTACTGTAGGCTATCCCAAGAGCTGCATTCCATAATCCCATAACAAGACAGAGAGAAGTATAACTGAGACTGAAATAGCTCTTCAAAAACAAGTGAATCAGCTGCATGCTCGATTTGTGCTCATCACTTTGAGGCATCTGATCAGACACAATCCCTCCTTCCTGCTCATTAGTGTAAAGGCCAGATGATGTCACGCAGATGGTGTCACCTGAATTGTCACCCAAACGGCGGCTCTCCGTCCTGTTTTGATTCCATGTTTGCATAATTATTCAGAAGCACTTCTGCCTCCCTCTTGTTTTTCAAATTGTCCTTCTTTAACAGAAGAGGAGGGCTCGGAGGCGAGAGACTTGTTTTCACTCCCTGCAGTCACATAGTTCCTGTGTATGCTGTAGAATATGTAGAAAGACGTACATGCTGTATTTGTCGTCTGACAGCAAGCGACTCATGAACTGTCTGTGTGTGGTTTGCCTTTGGCAACACGTCATCACGGTGATGATGCCGTGTGTCCGTTGTAGGAGATCTGGGGAATGCCGTTACTGGAGTTGTCCAAGATCTCCTGTTAGGGGACACAAACAGACCTCTTAACTTAGTACTGCCCAAACACTTACCCTGAAATCACCTGAGGTCAAGAAACATCATGTTCCTTGAGCTAAATGTCTAACTGACCAATAACGGGCTCTCTTTCACTGTCATGTCTCACCTTCTCAGTCATCTCGTGCGAGTGGTGCAGCGAGTGTTCCCTCTCCAGGAACATCCTCTGCTGCTCGGAGCTGGCCAGGCGGCAGGTCAGCCACGTGGATAATGTGCAGGAGGAGATCCCTGGACAAGAGAGGACAAGGGAAACCAGCCGAGGAAACAACGTGTGGCTTTTTATTTCAAAGAAAAACGAGTGGGATGTGCCTCTGTGATGGCAGCGAGAGTCTGTGTCTCTGTCCAAACTGAAGTTCAAGGTCCTGAGAGGATGACTCTTCTGATTTTAGTGATCCTCTTCCTAACTCTACCAGCAGGGTGAAGTTTTCACTTACCCCACTGGTAAGACTGTTTCATGGGGAGCCAGTGCCACCAAAATATATTCTATGTTGTCCACTATACCTGAAAACAACTGTCCCGACTATACTTTGTGCTAACTGTCAAATGTTAACCTACATATAGCATGCATACTAAAGTAAGATGGACAACGTGTGAAACATTATACCTGCCAAACATCAGCATGTTAGCATTGCCGCTGAGAGCACTGTGTCATGTTGACGTTGGCATTTTGCCATGCTGGAGTACACAGAGCCTCACAGAGCTGCTAGCGTAGCTGTAGCTTCTTAGTTCTGTTGAAGGGTGAAGACATATGGACACAATTCAAAGGTAGCTTCAAAAATATAAGGGGCAGCACAGGCTAACACCTGAGGAACTGCTCTTCAATACTCAGTGCTGGCTCCCTTCTGCTGTAGCTAGCTGCGGCTAGCTGATGAGCTTAGTTAGCTGTGGAGCTGGTCGCCCTGTTACTGTAGGGTCTGAAGTGCTTTGAGAAACTTTTTTTTTTGGGAAACTGTCTTAATTTTTGTTTATTTTGTTTACGTAGAAGATGAAGTATTAAACATCTTCCAGCTGAAACTACGCAGATTATTGGACCTCTAGAGGGACAAAGTGGTATCACATGCTAACGTCAGTAGAACATCAACACAGACAGATTTAACATAATGCCAACACTGTTCAGCCATGTCACATCACACAACGCCCCTCTGAGACAGAACGGGACCATGAGACACATCACAAAAGTGTTTGATTTGATTAATGGAGGAACATTGACTGTGCTGTCTCCTGTGATGTGAGTTAGAATGCAGATTTGAGATAATTGACAGTATTGATAGCTGACAGGTAAAGTTAACCTATATCTTCACAGGGACATACTCTAAATGCATTATGTAATGACGCCATGCCACATACAGTGGGCTGTATATTAGTGGTAGTGTTGTGTGCGGCTTTGTTTACCCAGACAGGCCAGAGTCATGGCAGCCAGATGGATCGAGTGCATAGAGTCCGGTCGTCTGTTCAGCGCCCGAACAAACTGGAAGTTGAGGATGCCGCCGATCAGCCCACAGATACAGCATGCTGAAAACAGGATCATCTGCGGGACAGAGACGGAGAGAAAGATTTATGTTGATGTGAAGGGCACAATTGATATCCTATCAACAAAACAGTAAACAAGCTGACAGCATGTGATGGGATGGGAGATATACACAGTGCTACTGAGCTCCCGTCTCCATCAGTCTGCTGTTTCTTGGACGCCGGCTGCTCTGATGAGTAACGCGAATCAGTCAAAATAAATCTAATTTCCTATTAGAAAATTGGATCGCTCTCAAAGCACACTGTCTCTCCCAGAAATATCGCACACTTGTAAATATGCTTGCATCACTCACTGGCTGTATTTCTGCTTGTGTGTGTGTGGCTGTGTGTTTGTGCGGCTGATTTTACTTTTAGTATTCAATCAATCACATTATACGGATTACTTCCTAAGAACTGTAATCAGCAACTCACGCCCAGTATGAGAATCTTCCTGTTTCTCCAGGGGAAATTATTTCACTGTCGTTACTTTGCAATCAGTATAATAAAATCCACTCGATTCAATTGTACTCCTCATTTATCGTGTGTGTGTGTGTGTGTGTGTGTGTGTGTGTGTGTGTGTGTGTGTGTGTGTGTGTGTGTGTGTGTGTCTGGGAGTTCAGGCTCTCCTTCACCACTGCTGGTACGGATGCCTTTAGTGCCTTTAACCACATGAAAAACGGGCCTCTCCAATTTCAGTCATTACAGGGTGAAGTGTGGAAAGCGGCTGGCAGGAGTCCGGAGCCAAACCAACCTAATGTAATCATCACCCCACAGGCTGACAGGGAGGGACGGAATGGAAGGAGATGAGGAGGGGAAGATGCAGAGGGTGAGAGCATCGAGAATGAGAGTGAAGGCAGATAGATGGGAGTGATGGGAAAGGGAAAGGCATGAGGGTAAAGACTGCGACAGAGACAATAGGTGGGGATGGACAGGATGAGATGGAGGGGGAGAAAGGTTGAGGGATGTCTCTGTTACAGCCGATTGTGCTGACATCGATCCATCATTAGTGCTCTCCCCATAGCAGACAGAGACAGTCGGAGGGAAACAAGAAGACTTTGTCACACAGAGAGACCGCGAGGCCATCGCCGAGCAGAAGAAGAAAAAGAGAAGAGGAGAGGTGACTGCTTGTCTCCTCTGGTTTCCTCAGATGTCTTTTACAGAGAACACTGTGCTGTGCGGCCCTGCTGTGGAGGAGGGCATACATACATATATATATATATATACACATATATATACATATATATATATAAAATCTGTATATATTCTTATATTAATTTGACATTTCTGGAAATTATCTGATTCACTTCCTTGACTTCCAACAGTTAGCTGAGAGGATCGGTCCATGTCATACAGCCAGCTGCACATGTGACATCAGTGTGTATTAGTGATGAAGGGAGATCATGTTGCCAAGCTTCACAGTCGTTATTCTAAGTTAAACGCAGGGAAGGCCATTCTTAAGACCGATGATTGCTGAGTCTCATTCCCAGATGGTCAAATACCAACATATCAAACCTTTGGGTTAGAAGTTAGAGCAGAGTATCGACCCATAAGGTAAAGTACTCGACAACCTGGCAATGAGACTTAACAATCAGCTAAATTTCTCCAGAATCTCCTTCCCCACCAAGCTTGAAGTTAACTGCTGCTGGCTCAAATGATTCCTTTAGAACAGTGTGACTCCTGCATGTGTCGCACCACTGAGAGCCTTTTGTGTTGCTGCAGCAGGAAGCACTATTCAAACAAAAATACACAGAGAGGACAACGTGAGAGGCTACAGGCTGTCACGGAGGTAAACACACCCATTCAGCTTATAAATGTACTTACAATAAGACCAGTCCTCTTTCGAGCACACAGCACTCCGCACATCCCACAGACCAGAAACTGGAAGGAAACAGAGAACAACAAACGACTCAATGAACATTTCCAAAGTTGTAATTAGTTCAAATCACTGGATAAGAAACTATATCAAACTATCTTCTACCGTCCCCTCCTCTCTCTGTCTTGACAACAGGAAGGGTGAATGTATTCTTTTCACTTGGCTATTCAGATGCAGTTTTCTCCCTCTATAAATAGAGTGTGTCAATGTGGGCTCGCAGCCATGTTGTCCTGGATGTCAATGATTCAGACTGAACTGGAGCAGCGTGGCAGAATACACTCACAAGTGGGACAGTGCAACGAGCTGAGGGCTGCAATGTTTCACTGGGAACTGTGTGTGTGTGTGTGTGTGTGTGTGTGTGTGTGGACTATCAGCCATATCTTCATGACGGGGAGTTTTGTTAAGCTGGCCACTCCGGAAAGTGCAACTTAAAGGGTAACTGCACCAATTCTCTACTTACCAGTGTGACACAGGCCTTCAGCAGTGCTACTATAAATGTGAAATAGTAGCTGCATGTAATCTGATAAACTGCCACCAGTGAAGTTGCTTAGTGGATGTTGCATTGTGGGTAATGTAGGCACTAGGTTTTACATGGGAGGAGGAGTGTGTGGGGGGCAGGCATTATTCTGGTTCTGTTGTATCTACTTTTAATCATTTCTTTTAAAATTATCCATAACGAGTCCAGCAGTGTGGACAGCTTTTCAAAACCTGCAGCCTACATTACCCACAATGCAACACTGCCAATGAGTGACAGCAGTGGAGACAATTTATCAGCTTTAGTTTTTCAGTTGTTGTTCTTCATTTTATTGTGGGACATAAGATAATAGTTCAAATGTGAATTTGAGCTTCTCATTATTCCAAGATACAATAATACAAAACTTTCTAGGACTGTTTGGTTTAAACAATAATTGAGGCTTTTGATTCAGAATTGACACGGTCAGAAATCATTATGGCTGAGATCAGGAGTGTATCAGACGACCCTCCAGCTATCAAATCATTACACGTTAACTTGGATCAATAATAAAACAAATAACTGAAGTTATTCCATGTGAAAAGAAACTGTTTCATAACTACAAATGTTCAGACTAGTATCAGATCTGAATGAGGATCATTTTCTCTGTTTCAGCAGGATCTAGTTGATGTTTCCTAAAGATAGATAGATAGATAGATAGATAGATAGATAGATAGATAGATAGATAGATAGATAGACAGACAGACAGACAGACAGACAGATAGATAGATAGACAGACAGACAGACAGACAGACAGACAGACAGACAGATAGATAGATAGATAGATAGATAGATAGATAGATAGATAGATAGATAGATAGCAGCGGTCAGTAAGTCTTGATGACTCCCAGCTCCTGAGAGAGGATCTTTGGGCAGGTAATCAGCAGAGGGGTGGCTGACTCAGCATTCAACAGCTGTGAGGTCCTCTCATTGCATAACATCTCAAATATACAACTTATATAATGTGATATCAGGAGCTGCGTTCTTTGTGTTTGTCTGTCCTTCATCCACATATCAACACCTTGTGAGTATCTAAGCTTCTCTGCTCCAGGCACACTGTTACCCAGCTGGAGCAGCACTTACTGTAAAGTACCTGATTCAAGGTCATATATAGCTACTAAAAATACATGAAGCTCAACTTTTCAGTGCTCAGCAGCAGCATCAACACAATGAGACTTACATTAGCAGTGTAACCGGAGGAGACAGATGCGGGACAGTGGGAGGATGATTGTGCGTAAAAGCTTTGACCCTCCCAAAGCACAGAGCAACAACTGAAGCATGAATTAATGAAACCGATCTTTAGATGTTTACTTCCAGCACGGCGTCCTCTCCAACATCTAATGGACAAACACCAGCACATGATTTAGTCTTCACCTCCTCCGGGGGTTCCATACCAGGAGGGATGAACCAAAGCTTCCAGCTAGTGATGAATATCACATCACACGTGTGAACAAAAATCAGTCTAATACGGAAATGTTTCTTAAAACAGAGGCATTTACTTTGTGCTCAAGACCAACAAAATGATATAATGAGACTCTCCAGAGAAAAGTCCCTATGATGAGTTTTGACAGATGAAGTTTTAGTGGTTAGTGTTATTTTGATATGAAGTATTTATTAGAATATCATTTTAGAACTCAGCTTCCACAGGCAGGCTAACATATGTTCAGCCAAAGTCATAATAAAACCACACTAAACCTGATTCATCGAAGGATCTTTCCCTTTAGAAGGACAGCTACATTCATAAATGCCTTATTTTAAGGGGGCACTATGTAGTTTTGGAGAAAGAAAATTCAGTATCAATGAGGTGATAATACAAACTCAGATATATTCATTTTTTTTCCATAACTGAATCAACAAAGTTCTCAGAGGAAAATAAAGTCCCAGAACACGACTTGAAGCTAGAAAGCTGGCAGGGTCCGCCACATATAGGCGACGTAAAACAGCATGAAATTGTGTTGGTTTGTTTATTCAGTCATGTTAAAGAACAGAGTTTGTCCAAGCTTCATTAAAATGTCTTCTCCAAAACTACATAGTGCGCCTTTAATACTCAGCCAGTCACACAGACGGGATCTGACAACACACTCACAGAGGAGGACACTGAACATTCTGACACTTCCCCTGAGTTGTATCTCTTCCTCTACCCACCGTAAATAAAGAAAAGTAAGTAAAGTTGTTCTGAGGACGTACACAGAGTCCGCTCCACACCGGGGACGCGTCGCCCTGCTGCGGCTTGTGCTGGCCCCGGACCCAGCTGATGCCCACCGCCCCCAGGACGATGCTCGCCACACCCAGGCCCACCTCCACCACGGACAGAAGGAGCAGGCTCCACAGGATCTTGCGGCTGGAGCACATCCTGCCCCGGGCATCTCTCCAGCTCCAGCAGGAGGAGGCGGCAGGAGGCGGATGGAGGGGCGAGAGAGGAGCCCTCTTCTCGGTGCTCCGAGGGCGGCGCGGCTCTACTGCTTCATTCCCGGCTGGAGAAGAGGGGTTATCCGAACAAACAGAGGTCCAGATGGAGTAGAAAGGTTCGCAAAGGGAACAAAACTGGCGGAGGGGAGCAGCTGGCTCTGCGGAGCTCCTCCAAGTTCCTCCGGCTGCTGAAGCGCGTGTGTGCCGCCTGGCGCTGTCCAGGGTACTTAAGGACCACTGCAAACACACACACACACACACACACACACACACACACACACACACACACACACACACACACACACTGCACGAAAGCCTCCGCCCTCATGTGGAAACACTGAACAAATGATGGAGTGATTATTAAAAATGCCCTGAGTCAGCTGACACCAAACAAACTGTGGGGCGCAGATTGTTAAGTTTGTATGATAAAATAACAAATGTGGCACAACAACTTTTTGCCACATTTAGCAAAAAAAAACAACAACATTTTTTAATGTTACTTTTAACCAGATTTACAACAATATTTGTGAACTTTGTGATATTTACTTCTCTTGTTCAAATATAATTTCAATGTGTAAT
The DNA here is from genome assembly GCA_030272975.1 of Sparidentex hasta. Taxonomy (NCBI): domain Eukaryota; kingdom Metazoa; phylum Chordata; class Actinopteri; order Spariformes; family Sparidae; genus Sparidentex; species Sparidentex hasta. The sequence goes on along the minus strand of JARJLU010017759.1, from coordinate 19,571 downwards.
CTGAATAAAAAATAGGTTCCGTCCCGTTCTGCGCATCTAAACTGACTGTTGTGGATTAATGAGACTAAAGAGTCCGGACCGAGTCTGCTCCGGTCTGAGGAGATCCAGAGATGCGAGGACAACAAAGTGGAATCAGAATCTGTGGATGTTCGTGTGTAGCTAGCTGCTAGCTCAAACCCACCCCACAGTTTTCACAGTAAAAAAATCTTACTCGGATTTGATGTTTTTTGTGATTTTAGGTCCATTGCGTTAATGTAGTATGTCAAAATGAAAAAATAACTGTACATTCACACGTGTGATGTTGTGCTAAAAATAATGATGCCAAAAAAGGCAAGGTTAATAGTTTCTAAGGTGAAATATGATGGTAAAATCAAACAAAGTAAAAAAAAGGCCAACTTTACTCTGTAATATTGAATTTCACGACCAACCTAAATATCCCTGACGTCCCACCTTCAAACACAGCCTCCTCTCCTGTGGCAACTTCACAACCAGCGCCTGTCATGTATTATGTTGTAGTACTGGAGTCACCACTAGGTGGGGCTATAAGATAACAAGGACTGTGCTGTATATGTTGAAGCGGTACAAGGAAACACTGTTCAGTCTGATCCAAGATGGCTCCTCACTGAGAACTATATACTGCAGCGCCCAAGAACAAGTCAGGCAGGTTCACAGCAACTGTCGACAACAAGACGAGTCAAAGCACACAAACTTAATTACAAACAAACTTAATTAAGAACAAACTTTAATGGAATCAAACACATTAAACAGAAGAATTATTGATTTGAGTAACTTGAGTGAAAGAAAAGATTACTTAGGTAAGAGTGAGGTCATCACTATAAATAGTACTTAAGTTCAGCAGTTGAGTGAATGTAGTTACACTCATCACTGGTTCTGCCATACAGTGGCGCACAGAAACTGAATGATTCTCTACACATCAATATCAGAACTGAATTGGTCTAAATGCAACTGCAAATGATTCCCTTGCATCTTTTATGGATCAGGACTGGATCTGAAATATTTCCCACTGCAGCACACCCAAAGATTTTCTTTATATAATTACAGCAATGTAAAATATTCTGTTCCAGCTGTGAACTCTAACCCACATGCTGCACCTGTCACAGCTCCAACACCTTGTTCCACCCTCCTTCAGGCCAATGATCATGTTTGTAGCTGGTGACGTGCAGAAGCATCATACAGAAACAAGTGTGTTATTTCCTTCTTCCTCAACACATAGTTGTAAAATCACGTACTGACACCATCTTCAGATTTCACTCCCTTTGCTTCCTTTCCCCCGTCGCACCTGGAGGAAGTTTTGATGGAATTGTGTTAACACTCCTGCGATCTTCACTCCTTATCCCCCTGTAAACAGTCAAGCCAGCTGAGTCTCTTCAGTAGGTTTCATTTCTGCATTAAAACATATGAAAATGACCTTTGTTATATAATTTGTTTATATGTTATGTACTTCCATTAACCCAAATCCACTTTACTCTCATTCAGTTATGGAGGCACCAGGAAAAACGTGCTGCAGGTGAAAACAAGTCAGTGTTGTGCTGTATGATGCCGCTTTGTCTAATAAAAGGCCGGTGTGAGCCTGTGATTCATATATTTTTAGAGAAGTTAGTTTATCCAAGAAGCTGAAACCTAAAAATGACAAATGAAGCAGGACTAACCAGGTAGAAGATACTGAGGTATCCATGAAATATAAACTTAATTGTCACAAGTAGTAAACTGTACCGATGATTAAATAGATCTTAATATGAACAAAGTTGATAAAATACATTTATTCACCTTGTAAGTTCAATCAAATACATTTCAGTTGAAGGCTGCACAGTATCTACTGACTACAGTTAGTACAGCAGTGAAATATTCAGGTAAAGTACAAGTATAAACTTAGAATTTATCCATTATAATCCATTATAAATACAATATATAATAATACGATACACAAGAACAAGTGAGGTGATATTAAAAGAAATATTCACTCAAATACCCCGTGACCCTACAGAGGATTAAGCGGCGTACATATAATGTACAGATAATGGATGGATGGATGGATTCACTCAAATACATGATGAACTTGGTATCTGGTAAAACTGACTCTGAAATGACCAAACTCTGTGACATACACATTAAATAGATTCATAATCATTTTAAATACAAGCTGTAAGTAAAGCAACACTTTTACATCTACTTGAAAAAATAAAATAATCCCTTTAAAGATTTATAACAGATTTTGGCTGGAATCACCCAAATATTTTTACATCACCATCCATCTTCTTCAGTTAATTGTTTAATGTATTTCAGATGTGTGGTTACAAACCACAAAGAAAACATGAATTAATATCTACAACAGGTGTTTAAAGGAAGTACTGGACATAAACTCCATCTCAGTCAGTCTAACTGGAGAATCTGGGCAAAGCACAAACAGGACACAGTCCAATGTACAAGAACAATAAAAGAGGATTTCTCTTCATAGCACGATTGTAATTTAAAAGCATCACTCAAAGAACCACTTGTGCACATCTTTAACAACTCTGTACACCCTATGCAAGGCCACGTGACGACAGGCCTGGCAGATAGCGAGTGCAAACTGGTGCTGGTCGGTGAGATGACGTCTGGGCGTGTAGAACTGCCGCCAGTCAAAGTATCTCATATAAGCCTCATCGTCTCCGTCCAGCTTCTGGATGAACTCCGCCAGTGCTGCAGCATCAGGAAAGTCATTGACATGAATGAAGGCATTTCCTGGGGCAAAATCCTCATAGTTCATTCTCGGCGGGCCCAAAACTATCGGCACGGTGCCGACTGCAAGAGGCCCGTTGAACTTTTCTGTGATGTAATCTTTGTGAATGGAATCTTCAAAGGAGAGATAGAATTTGCAGCTGCTTATAGTCTGGAAATAGTTTTCACCGTTCACTAACTCGTCAGATGAGCTGTCAAAGATGTCCACCTTAATGTGCTTTTCAAGCTCTCTGTAGTAGTTGAACCTATCATCTGATTTATTTAGCTGCTCACTGCTTTCCACGATCCAACAAACCGATCGCTCCTTCTTGGGCAGCACAAAGTCTCCGCTGGCCTTCTCAGTACCCAGTTTCCAACGTACGTGGATATCGGAATCCTTCCTATAGCTCAAAGTTAAATTAAAAAGGCCTTCAATGCCTTTTATCTGGCGTGTGTTGGTGGGTGAGTCCATGTTAAACCAGATCCACCTCTGAAATTTGGCTCTGGGTGAGCTGGGAAGGTTGGACAGGTCGTCTTTAATAGCTTTATGAAATATCAAGACTTCTCGAGCCGTGGAGTATAAAGCTCTGTTATCGGTGAGGTGGCAGCTGTCAATATTGAAGAGCGTCTTACAGTCCTTAAAATCAAACCGTTTGTTTTCAGGCCAGAACCACAGCAGCAGTACAGGTTTTTTCAGCTGCCCTGGGTGAGCCGGACGAGGGTAACATTTCGGAGATGGAGATGCCTTGTAGTACATTAAAAACAGAACTATGAATCCAACCAGGATCAGAACCACTGTCGTGGTGGCTTGTAGAACACCAGAAATGGAAGCCATGGTAAACCTGTCAGTGAAGAAAATGTCTGCATTATTATCATTAGAAACACATCCCCTCAATAACATGTTGGCAGTGTGCTGGTTTTAAATGTTTTTGAAGTAACAGAGTTTAGCTGTTTAATCAAAAGTAGCAGCAAGTAATTCAAGCAAAGCCTCTAATCTCAGGTTGCCTAAGAATCTAAAACAGTACCAGTAACCACAGCAAGCATGAAAAGCCTTGAAGGCAGTTTGATCAGATGAGCAAACATTCCATCACCACAAAATCCACTAAAAAGTGGTGTTAATGATCATTTTCAGAACACAAACATGTAAAGCAAAGAGACAGTTCAGTCAAATTCCGACAATAGTACTCACTCGTGCCTCTGATGGGGAAACTGCTGCTTGTTAGGTGAGTTTGCAGCTCAGCAGCAGGCAGAGACTGAACAGGTCAGATCAGTTACACTTCCAGGCATTTTATCTCTATTGTTATAGGTCACTCCCTTAAGAAGCCACGTTTCACTGGTGGCTCATGCACTCACCAGACACTGCAGCAGGTGACACTCAGATCTCACTTTCAAACAATCTATTTTCATAAGGATTGTGTATTTGGTTGTGAATCAATGTGAATGTGTGAGCCAATATCAACTGATGTTCTCACAGAGATCATGAACACTGTGACCTCCGTCACAGATGAGGTAGATTATTACCAGCAGATTACCAGGACACGAGGAGTTTCTAAGAACCTCCCCCTTGGCAGATACTCAGCCAGGTGATTTGCATCATGGAAGTCATGTATGTTGATTCATGTGAAGCAATTTTTTGATTTTTGAGTTAATTTCACTTAAATGTATAAATCTGAAGTAGCCTATTTAGTTCCAGGCCAATTAACAACACATACGTTGTGCACATGTATTCTGATAGCTGAATGAACTAAAAAAATGGTTGTAAAAATATGCACTCAATGTTTTTATGTTCATATGACAAGCAATCACTTTTTTGATCAAGAAAATGAAAAAACTTGTGTTCACTTTACATAACAAAAAAATGTAATATCAACAACAGTTTCACAGTTATGCTGAGCACAAAAATGTTTTGCTGTCTTAATATAAAACTGACACAAATTTCTGTTATTACCAACTTAATATTTTCTCATTAACAAAACCTAAATTTGTGTTACAGTGTTTATGGCAACATAACCTAAATATTTAATGTCAAAATAACGTATATCATAAACAACAAATTGTGCACAGAGCATACACTTTATTGGTTCGTTGGACGTGAAACATTTTTTAAAGCCACATAATGTATTTAGGTTGATTGTCACTTATATTCCTATATTAATGTATCAAAAATACTTAAGTGGAAATAAACACTAAACTCATATTAAGTATTCAGTATCTTTAAAGTGTTATCTTAAATATCACCATTAGAATTAGATATTAGTATTTCAGATTTTTATTGTCATAACTGACAACTTTTTGGTACATAACATTAGCAAAAACGAGCTGAATACATTTAATGATCAGTGTTTAATAGATTTATTTAATGAAAGTATGCTAGATTATTTACTGTGTACGTCATTAGCAATGGCCAATGTTGTGTAAAAAAACATATACATTTAGTTTTTCTCTCCTGGGATCAAGACTAGTTCAGATAAAACGCCAGTTAAGAAGTTAAAATGTGCACGAAATATTTCGAGACAAATAAAATATTAAAATGTAGAAATAATTTCTGTTTAAAAATGTGTGACTTTAAAATATAATTTTGTGGGTTCACGGGTGATTTTTCTTGTTTAACAGTCGTGGTTTTATCCGGTGCTGAGTGAGGACATTGAAGGCAGCACTCTCTGTCAGGTGAGTTCTCACTGCCTTTCATATGCTAATCAGAGTCATTCTCACCTCCGCGAGCTCCACATACGTCACGGTTCGTTTGCGTCAATAGGCGAGTTCAAGATCACGCAGCGCTGCCTAAATCGTGATGCATGCTGGTTAAAATGTGTCCATGATGACGTGGACGGGAGTGGTTTCTGCTCCGCATTCTATGTCACATGACCTTAAGTTATCGCGGGAGCAAGGCGGCTGCAGAGCAGGTGAGCAGTCGCTGTCCAGGTGCTGCGCGAGCCTAGACCCACCTTCATGACGTCAGGACTTTGCCCTAATTGACTCTTTTGTATGCTGACGTATATGACGTGTGTTTCGATGAATTTCCATATCCATAAGCGCCTCTTTTCTACTCAAACATCACATACTGTCAGATAAGTAGCAGCTGTGGGACAGTCAACATGAAGAAAACTGTAAAATCCTTCATGTAACAACAACCCTGAAGATCAGAATCAGAATCAGAATCTTTTTATTGTCACTGCACAGTGTACAGCGACATCATAACAGCATCCGGTTATTCACACAACACAAATAGAGTAAGAACAAGTAAAAAGTACAAGGCATTAGTGCAATGTCAGTATATCTAAAAAGTAAAAATAAATGAATAATATGTACAGTGTTACGCTGATGTGATGATGATGTCATCCCGGCTCTGTCACCCTACTTGTGGTGCTGATAGAGAAGTGTTGTGTTTTACATGCAGACAGCAGGTTCAACTGAAGTGTTTCTGTACTGTCCACTCTTATTGGCCCTTTCTGTTCCCTCCCCTAGAGCAGGAGCACTCAAATGCAAATCTTAAAGGGCCACAGAGATTTTTTTCAGTGACTCAGCGGTCCATGTATTGAGGTCAGTCAGGCCACATGCAATAATACTGCATAATATTTATATGTGTAATATAATATATGTGTGCATGTGTCTGTGCTTCGTCTCATAATGTCATTTCAAATATGAAATCTTCATGACAGCTATAGTCTCCGGGCATATTAATCTCATGGGTCTTGTGCTGGTTGGAGGGAGAATGAATGCAAGTTTTTTTTCAGTCCATTCTTCTTTGAATTGCCGATTTTCACTGTCCACTTTTCTTTCAGCAGTGAACTTGGAACCGCCATGTTCATGCTATTTAGGCTCCTACAGCTGGCAAAATGAGAACTGCTCCAAAAATAAAAATGAAAGTTAGAGGCCCCCCACACACAGCCAGATGTCCAGCTCCCTTATCCGACCTCTCCCCGACCGCACCGTTCCTCTTGTCTGACCCGTTCGGCAGAAAAGTTGCACTGAACACACCTTCGACGTGCTGCCTGCTGTACAGTAGCATGTATGTTCTGCACTTGCGCGAGAGGTTTATGCACGCAACTCTTTACTTTCGATCAAAACAAAACTATTTCAGATAAAAACAGCTGCATACTAAACATGCAGCAAGGCATTACCAAACAAACACAGATTAATCCGTCCTGAACGGACATAACAACTAGTCTCGTGCCGGTACTGCAAAACATGAAAACAGGGAATGACGGAACGGAGTGCACAGAAAAACAAAGCGCACACAGTATTCCACCCTCCCACACACCACGCCGATTCACTAGCACATCACGCCAATCAGAACGGCCATTCAGCTGGCACACAACCAATCAGAGAATCCCATGGCTCAGACATCTGAAGCCCTCCTCCGCGGCTCCGGAAGCTTCCAACGTAGCTGAACACACCGAGCATATTTGTTCCCGACATCGTCCGAGTCTCTTCAAACGCGTCAGACGTCCAACAGTTGGGCCGGTGTGTTCCTGCCTTAAAAGTTGTGCTGGCAGTGACCCAGCTGTCTGTGTATAGTTGCCATGGAGACAAGTCCAGGTATTCACGTGCCAACCCAACCAGAACACATGCTGAAGGAGAAACCGTTCGGGGGCCACATCTAGGAGGCCGGCGGCCGGATGTGGGCCGGGAGCCTCCTATTGAGGAGCGTTTGTATCCCTGCCCTGCAGTCGCCAGCAGATCTCTGCTGCAGGAAGTCAGCTTGAGTTCACTACGTGGCACGGAAGACCGCGACGATCACAGGCTGTAAATCGTCCTTAACTGCCGAAATTTAGGGAGATTTCTGGGCGTTTACTGGACTAAAATCCCACTTTTCATGTGATGATAAATGTTGTGAGACATGGCATAATGTTAGCCAACAAAAACATGCGTATGGCAGAAAAGATTCGGTATGTAAATGTGACAAAAATGTTTGAAGTTAACTTAATTTTTATAGCACATTTAGCATGACAAATGTAGATATTGTGACAGATTTTTTTGTATGTATAGAACACTAGTTTAATAACGTTTTAAAACCTAAATACTTTATTTCACACAGTGACAGACGTTTTGTGAAAGAAAATTAATAAGTTTAAACAACAGAATATATAGTTCAAATGTACAATTACAAATGTGTCACCGCATTTTAAAAGATTTTCATTAATTGCACTAAAAATAGTGGATGGAAAATGAATAACTTTATGTTGAGTTGACTATAAGATTGTATTGTATTAGTTAACTGTACACAAAATAATTTAGATTAGTCACATCATTGTGTTTGTGTTGGAAAAGCATTGATATACACATTTAACAACTCATTCATTTTGTGTTATGTACACTAGATATTGCCACTTAATATGACATGAACTTCTATGTTATCAAAACACAAATTATTTTATCAGTTGATTGGAAAAGTTATGTTAAACTGACAGAAATCTCAGGTCAGACAAGAGTTATGTGACACATTTATTTTGAGTTAGTTGTACTCATAACGTTCATGTTACTGTACTGAAACGTTTAGTGTTCAAGCTGTTTCCACTAAATCTTTGAGCAGAGTGAGCTGATTGGGATTTAGCTGAATAGTGAAAAATGTTGTTAATTTGACTTTAAAATTACAACATATAACTGTTGTTTATACATAAAATGACTGAAGTTATGACACACTGTTTTGTTTACACTTAATAAACATAAAAAAATGTATGTCATATAACATTTATTTCCTATAAATATCACATAGAATTAAATGCTCACAAAACATAAGTAATTTTGTTATGTGATTAAAAAAGTTCTGTTGAACTGACATAAATATCCAGTCAGACACAGTTATTTTGTGTCTGGTGTACTCAAAACTTTCACGTTACTGCACTGTACTAAACTAAAAGTTTTGAGTGCAAGCTTTTTCCAATACCAGTTACCGGCTTTGTGATTTAGTCTGCGTGGATCGAGGTCTCCGTTTCTCTAGTATTTGTCTTCAGCTGATGGAGATGAAAACAGACAAACGATGCTGGAGACTCAAAATACATAAAGAATACAAAGCACAGCTGATCAGGCCAAAAGCAGGTTTTGTTGTAATGAACAGTGTTTTGTGGTGGAGTCTGGTGTGGAAGCAGAATAAGAGGCTGATGTTCGATCACTTTGATAACTAGATCATGAAGATGATAAAGTATCTGAGTACGTCCTCTATGGAAGTCTAATAGACTTGTTGGTCGTGTTAACTGTGGTGTCTGCTGAAGGATTTGGCAGTACGGATAAATTAGCATCTAATTGATATATTTTGGATCTGATGTGACTTTGTGTTTGATTTCCAACTGCAGGATCTTCTAAAATAGGGTGTAATAGAGTATTTGGGTCTCCTGCTTGGTTTTGCGACGAGCCCTCCCACTCTGTTTGTGGTTGGTTCCTTGTGTATTTACCTGTACCTGTGTTAAGGCAGAGTGTCAGGTGATCGCTGCAACGGGCAGGGTCTTGGCTGACTGACTAGTAAAGACCATATTACTATGTTTATAGTTCTAGTATGGCTTATGATTTCTTATTACATGTGAGCTACCAGCAACAGAATACATGTTAACTGTTTCCAGTGTTTTAATGAAGTTGTGTAGGGGTTTTAAACTTTCAATCGACTGGCTGCAGAGTAAAGGTGGCTACTACAGGATGAACAAAACTAAAAATATAACTGATCCATGTGTTCTTATAAGCTTTACTGTTCCAGAGGTGTGTTAATGTTCATGTTTTTTCCAGGATCTTAAAGCAGCCGAAACCTTTTAACTACTACAGGAAAACAGAAGCAATGACACACCACAGTGAAAGTAACAAGTTGAGTCCAATCAGGAGAAACTCGTGAATGAAGCAACGATTAGTTCTGCTGTTTAGTGCTGAAGGCAGTTTGTCTTTGGTTGGTCTGAAATGCAGAGGCACGAAGAGTTGTGCAAAAAAAGCTAAATGTTTTTTTTGAAGACAAGCAAGTAAGCAGGAGGTAAAGGCAAAAACATTGTCAAACAAAGGCTTCCAAAGCACAGGAAACGTCCAAAAAACACGTGAGCAAGTCACAAAGAGACTAACCTGCACTGAAGAGTCACACGTAGATGTGTAAAGAGTGCTGGAGTGGTGGAGAGATCACAGTACAGGAGAGGAAGCTGATGAGACAGAATGAACAACAGGTGCACCTCCAGGCTGCAGCAGAGAACCACGCCCAACACACACACACACACACACACACACACACACACACACACACACACACACACGCACACACACACACACACACACACACACTCTCACACTCACTGTGTGACATGATATGTGATACCTGAGTGTTCCCAAGACCTTTACAGCAGGGACTGTGAGTGAGAGAATAAGGGAAGCATGTCTCTTTGTGGTTTTCAGTGGAATACTACGGGGCGATTATGTGATTTTGGAGAGCTGTGTGTCGGGGCAGGTACATAACACAGAGCACATTACTCTCCCTCAGTCCTGCTTTTGGAGAAAGACCCGGAAGATATAATAAGCTGAAAAATAAAAATAAAGAATTCTGTGAACAGAAGAACATATGTTGTGAATGCCTCCTGCATTCACAGCCAATAATAATACAATCCACATCAACCAAGAGCAGTCTTTTGGAGTCTGAGGCTTAAAGAGATAGTTTGTGTTTTTTGAAGTGTAGTCATATAAAGTACATATCTATAGTCGATCTGTTTCCTACAGTAATCAGCGATCAGCGCAGCCTCAGTTTGGAGAAGCAGAGAGTCGCTCCAGCCCAGACGCTCAGCTTTGTACTGCAAAATCTATAACAGTTCAAGTGTGTGTTGTAAAGGGAAAATTCACACCACTTTACATCACCGTCAGACCGGCCTTTCTTTTGGCACTACATTTTCTCAACTGAAGGACCTCCGTATCCCTGCGCATTAGCATAACTGTGCAGAGATACGGAGGTGACGCTTGAACTGTTATAGATTTTTTAAGGTGAGCCTTGTTTTAGGTGGTTTATTTATCTTTTTCTCTGGACCTCGTTCACTGCAGTACAAAGCCGAGCGTCTGGGCTGGAGCGGCTCTCTGCGACTCCAAACAGCTGGTTTTGATCTATGGAACCTTATTTGAATAGACAGTCCACTGAATGCTGGAAACAGACATCCAGGCATCCAGCCTGTTATCTATGCAAAGGTGAGATGAATGCAGCTGGTTATATTTCTCTAAAGAATAAGAATATTAATGGTAATGATACTCTCCCATATACTATTTTGTAAGTGTCCTCTAATTTGGTAACACTACATAATACAGCCAATGATTGGAAAGTTACACATTTTGCATACAATATGAAGCAGGACATGAAACATGTGTATTTGTAACTACTTAATGTAGTAACAGCAGAACAAAGGAGTGACCAGTGCTTTCATACATGAACCAGCTGTTCACAAATCAGTGATATCTAAAGCTGCATTCACTTGAAACACACTGAGAAAAACACACGTTCTCACAAATGTCTAGTCTACTGCTTCTGCTTTGAGGCTATATGTTCTGCATCCATCTTCATTTTAGTAAAAGGTCAATTGAATCTAACTCGTAGTTCCCGCAGCAGCAAACAAATTCAATGGCAACATCTCTTTCCAAAAGCAGCGACGTGGATAACCCAGTGAAAACACACAGCAAATAAAACCAACACAATGTTCACGTCAGCAAACCGGCTCAAACTCAAAATGTTTTTGTTTTATTAAATACTTTTTGATTGGTCCTTTAATTTTTTATTATATTATGGTGACAGCAATTTGAGGCTGTGAATCCAGTTCAGTGTGTGGGAGTGTTCTCTCCCCAGCCTTTTTTCCATTGTCACAAACAAGTTTGGTTAAAACAACATGTATTGAAGGTGCTCGGGTTGTTGTCTTAGTTTGTTGCATTCCTTTGGGCTGGAGTTTGCCAGTAATTTTGGTTTAGTTTTCCATTCGGCAGTTGAGGGGGCGGTGCGAGGAACGACAGCTCACTGAGCGGCTGGTCCCACATCTTCCCATCTTTTGTTTTTTTTGGCCGGGATCTTCAGCCCCATTTGTTTGTTCTTGGATTTCATTTGAGAATTATTTAATAAAGACTGTCCAATTGTTTACATTGTGTGTGGCATCTTTAATATGTTGCATCCTCCAGCCCCTTCGAGCTCTGTGTTTGAATTATTAACAGGGGCCGTAACATATTGTCACTGATCATCTCGAAGTAGTAAAGTTTAATCACAATACTTCCTCATGCCTTTAAGCTGAACATGATCTTGCTGTGTGGAAGGTGAGTGCGTAGATATTCTACACCAGCCAGACTGAGACTGAACTGGTCTGACAGGTAAAACTTGCTGCCGTCAGATGTGATGCATGTAGCAAACTTTTCAAAAGTGTGGAGGATGGATGCAGTTGGGGAGGTATGTAACTCTGACATATAATGATGATGGTGCTGAGTCAGTGCAATGTGGTGGTGAGAGACATTATGAGCTCACAGTCCAGTCCAGTGTCCTCATATCATAATCTTCACCCATCACTCCACAGCCTCATGATGATGATATTACATTGAAGTTTAACTACAGTCACATTCCCGACACATTAACCTCGCTACTAGTATGAATTGATGGCATTGGATTAAGTCATATTGACATTTATCAGCCTGTTGCATGTGTTGTTGTCATTATCCAGTGTGCTACCTTAAACTTTCATCTATCAATATTCTCTAAATCTTCTAATCTAGACGAGGACAGTCTGTCAACATACTTAATTACTCATGTCAATTTAATTCCAGTGCACTACTGATGTGAAAATGTCTTTCTTTAAACATTTTACCATGAGCACGTGTTGCTCCGACCATGTGCTCCATAGGCATTACATTGAGCGGCAGTTAGCTTGTGCTAACTTCTGGGAACTTTTGAGGGGCTCCATGCTCCACCATTGCTGTGAAAATACTGAACCATTGCAGTGAGAGGAGGTGGTGCCACTCTCTGTCTATAGGACTCCAGTCAGACCCAAAGCCGGTGTCATGTTTGAAGCAACAACAGGAGAGGCAGGAGAGACCAGAGAAACTGAGCGACTTCAAAACTGTGGAAAAACTGCAGAAAAAGTGTAGGTGTTGAACCTCTCACCAGGAAATGTGTGGCTGCGACGCCCTGCCCTCCACGACTTACCAGCTGGACCACTACTGTGTCAGCATGTGAAGCTCTGAGATCTCACTTGATGAAGATGGTGCATTTGGTTGTTATACTTTTTGAACAATTAGTTCTACAGAGAAAATACAAGAAGATAGTCTCCTCGCCCTTTTAATATCCATAAAGGAGATTGGCATTGTCAGAATCAAACATAAATCCTCATGTGGACATAACATGAGCATGGTAAAAGCACAGTCACATTCAACATTTTCATTATATAACATTAAGAAATCTCTCAGTCTATTCAGTGCTGGATGATAGTAATGTATAAGTAATTCTGAAATAAATGTCACCCAAACAAAGGTCTTTTTTAAATAATACGACTGATCCAAAGAATGGTAGTTTTTGGGGAAAATAATGGTCTGTTCATGAAACTCAACAGAGGCTTGGCAAATAGGTCTTCATATTCCAGTTAAAGAACAAGTATTGTTTCATTTTGGTGTTAGAATAGTTCTCATGAAAAGTACCACCCATAAAGGTCATGAACAACACTGTAGCCTTCGTCACTTGACATGTAGTCACAGGCGAGACAGATGGGCTGAGTGAATTCATTTGCCAATCCCAGCAGATGAGGAGTGGCTGAGTAGAACTTCCTCCACTCAAAGTAACGCATGTACTCTGCATCGTTCTTGTCCAAGAAGAGCAGATACTCAGCCAGTGACTTTGCATCAGGGAAATCATTTATGTGAATGAAGGCGTCAGAAGGAACCAACTGCTCATAGTTTTCTCTGGGGGGACCCAAAACTACAGGGACTGTCCCTGACACAAGTGGTCCATTAACCTTCTCAGTGAAGTAGTCTCTGTGGAGCGAGTTCTCAAATGAGAGGTAAAACTTACAGCTAGCCACAGTTGGGTAGTACTCTTCAAGGCTCAGACGCCCTCCGAAAGCTGCACCAAAGAGTTCGATCTTAATGTGCTTGGACAGTTCACGATAATATTGTTCTCTTGTACCTGTTCCAGTGTTTGGGTCGTGGTTGCTAACAATCCAACACACTAGTTTGTCTTTCTTGGGCAGAGTAAAGTTATCTTTCATTTCTTTTTCTCTGACAGTGAGATCAAACCTCGCTGTGATGTCAGCATCTCTTCTGTAGGAAAGTGTGAGGTTGAACAGGTTTTCCAGACCTGGTATCTTCCACGTGTTCGTTGGGGATTCTAGATGGTACCAAATCCACTTTTGAAAACTTGGACGTGGCTCCTGTGGCATATTTAACAAATATCCATCAATGTTTCTGTGGAAGAAAAGGACTCCCTTTGATTTGCTGTAGAGGGATCTGTCATCGGTCAGAACACAGCTGTCAATGTTGAAGTATTTAGAGCAATCTTTGAAATCAAACTTCACACCAAGAGGCCAGAACCACACTAGGACTATGGGCTTTTCATTTGGACCCACATCTTCAGCTGATGGAGATGCATATGGGCAGACAGAAGATGGAGACTTGTAATACATGAAGAATGTAACAACACAGCAGATCAGGCCAAGAGCAGATATTGTTGCAACGAACAGTGTTTTCTTGGAGGCTGGTGGAGTCATCTGTGGAAGCAGAAAAGAAAGTGATGTTAGACTTCGATAACTAGATCATGAGTTACAGATAATCAAGTATACAGTTAAAGGCAAGCAGCAAGAATTTAGTCATGCTACAAAAAATTTTAAAAAATAAGCGTTTTTAACCCATTTATAAAGCTAACATTCACTATCTGAGTTAGCTAGCTGGACCAGATGTGCCATGTTAACACCAGAAATAGGAACTGTGCTTTTGTCTCTGTTTGACTTGTAAATGTGCCACGGTTGAACATTGTAAACTGCATTACCTACACTCCAAGAACTAGGGATGTCGTGGGACTGAAATTTAGCACAGAACTTTCTTCCATTC